>JAASFU010000888.1:0-13698 GCA_023333955.1 Globisporangium paroecandrum | reverse complement strand
CGCTTGGTCGACTTCATCGGTGGCGAGTGAAATCGAAAGTGGCGACCTGCCAGCAAGAATGTAACCAGTTCAGAGAACTGAATGTGAATTGGAATGAGTGCGAATGCCCATCACTGATTGCTTGCGTGTCAGTGCCGTTGTCCTCGATGTTTGTATACTTAAGTGCAAACTTGCTGGTGGTTGGATACCACGGATACATCTGGTGATCGCGGGAACGTAAGCTGCTCTCATTGGTCAACTTTGCTTGATGTTGGAGGTTACTGATGCGCTTGTTGGTGCTCATGTTTATGAGCCCACTTTCGTAATATTTCGGGAGCGATACCATATACCTCTATCTTTGGCAAATGATACGTACTTGGGCATTGCTTCCAACTGATCACTTGAATACCAATGTTAGCTATGTTACCAATTTTGCGTATCAGTCTCGACCAACTTTGAGTACATTTACAAAAAATCTACACAACTTAGTGTAAAATCGTGTAAAATTGGTATCTGTGAAGCGGTACCCCGTACATATGTAGTATCTAGAATAATACATGGAGATTTTCAAAACGCACCGCAATCCGAAAAAGTAGTAGCTCGACAACCGTCGTCGATGGCCGTTACGTCTTGAATACACTGTTCGCTCCACTGGACACCTGCTCAAACTTCGAGTACGTGGCGAGACGAATGAATGGAGCTTGGACGGAAAGCATGAGACGGCCTTGACGTGCTGCAGAAGCCGAGAGTTGGTGGTTGCTAGCCATGCAACTCACATAAAGAGTTTTGTGATCGTGAAGTTTGCTTGAAGGTTGACCATGCGAGTAACGCACTACGAGTCGGACAAGATGGAGCATACGTACGCGAGGCAGAACATGGATAGTATCTCATTGCACGAGATTACAGTATGCCCAGTACGCACCGCTCGCTTCTTCAGAAATCGCCCACCCGCGACAGTGCAACACTTGAATGTAATACTGTACTGTAGTACTCTCTCAGAGTTGGGATCCGTGCACCAGAAGGTCAACTCCGTGATTGTGTACCTGGAAATTCCAGGTGTACAAGCACGGAGTTGACCTTCCAGCCTGGAATAACTGGAATAATGGGGCGTGTGTGGTTGAAGCAGAACCCCTGGATAGGGTACCATTTCGAGTACTACGAGAGTGGTCAAACGGGGTCCGTATACACATCATGCGCTTTCTTCAAAAAGTCATCTGTCGACACCTGAGCAAAAGCGGGAGTCTGGACCACCATTTCCTGGAGCTGGCTTGCTGGTCAAGCAGCCTTGGATGTGATCCCCTCGCCGAGAAATACCGTTTTTTGAGATTCGGACGGCGTACTTAACTGAAGTGACTTGGAATTGTATTCTGTTCGACTCCATCATGCAGGAGTGAAAAGGTACTACAGTCCTCAATGAAAAAATCATCAGCACCTGAACATTGTGGGTGCATCGAGGTACTTACTCAAACGAAGGCGTCAAAGCAATCAAACAAATCAGCGCACAACAGCAACATGTCATTGTACGATCCTGGATTTTTATAGCGAGTCTGTAACCTACCACCTCGCCGAATTTACAGACGGCTTCGCATTGGTGATCGATCCTCCCCACTTCGGCTTTCACTCATGGCCGATGATTCCAAGACCACGCACCGCGACGTGCTCTTCGCGTGCGGCTGCGGACTCGTGGGCTTTGGGTTCTTCCCGTTCCTGCACACGTACTGCATTCCATGGTACTCTGGCCGCGCCCTCGCTCGCATCAGCAGCTCAAGCTCAGATACATATCCTAGAGACTGACTACCATTCGCGCCAGAGGTAAACCCAGTGACTGGCACGACGTTCGACATGGTGACGTGCTCCATCGCGGTGATGTTTGCGGTGCTTGGTGTGGGCACGATCTACCTCAGCGCATGCTCCTCCCGCGCAAGTCGACGCGCGCGTGCCTCAAGATTGTCGGCGTACCCCTCGCTGTAGTTGCAGCGGCAACCGCAGCGCTGGTTTGCTCGTACTACGCAGAGGTTGGCGTGGGGGTCGCGTGGCAAGCGAGCGCCCTGCGTGGTGTCAACAGACGACAAGGATTTCAGCAGCAGCAGACTAATCGTGTTCCACTTGAGAGCCTATTGAGTGAGGAGATCTGCCACGCACTGGGCGACTACGTGTGTTCGGACAGCACCATGAAAGACGCACAGGCGCTGTTCTCAACGCTACGGGTGTGGCCACAGACGTCAGATCCGCACGCATTCGTCGCTGACATCTGCGTGGCCGATGCGAATACAGCCCAACGGGACTCGCATACAGAGCAAGCGCGAGTGTGTCGCGTGTGCAGCAGCACCCCACGCAGATCCGCGAGCCAGCGACTGAAGGAGCTCGCGCGGATTCGCTCGCTCTTGACCCCCGGTCCGTCGGATGGAGACAGTGACTCGAGGCAGCTCCTGCTGCGTCGCTGCAACGTGCGGCCACGCGCAGCGTCCGCCAAGTCCGAGGCCATGCAAGCGAATGGAGCGCCGGTGGTGGACAAGAAGTACGGCCGAACGATCCTTCATGACGCCGTGCGCAAGGGCGACCTGGAGACCATGCGGACCGTGATCACAAAACACCCCGAGCTGCTGCGATTCCCAGACAACCGCGGCAACTAGCCGCTGCATTACGCGGCGAGCACAGGGAACCCAGAAGGCGCCAAAGCGGTGTACCTGCTGCTTAAGTCTGGTGCGTTCGCGAACGCCATGAACGACAGGAACCAGTCGCCACTGCTCGTGTACGCGATCTCGACCGAGGACGACAACGACCTCATCTCGCGCATCTTGCTGCACCACAACGCCAAGCCCATGGTGAAGGTGAACAGCGAGTATCTGTTGCCGCAGTACGCGACGTCGCGCGGGCTGTTCAAGATCGCGGCGGCGCTGCGCGAGTTCATGTGATCCATGCGGTCATCGAGCGAGCCATTGGAAGCTCGTGTTATAGTTTGTTGTAATTTTGTCCTCTGTGCAAGAAAAATAGAGTTGAGCTAGAAAAATTACAAATATTATGAGTGAAAAATGGAAAGTTCGTTTTTGATATATTTCACAAAGCATTCCAGTTTGATTTTCAAACTTTATTCAAGTGACCAGTGTGCCTTTTGTGGTAAACAGGAGTTGGCTCAAAAGGGTATTAATTGTCAGAGGTGTGTCTTATTTAGTTTGTTCAAGCGCTATTGTGCCTTCTCAGATGTATCCGTTCTCGCAGTATTTGTCGTGATTACGACATCTAGTCCGTACAAAAAACGTTCAGTCCGCCGTTCACAAAACACGACGTTGTATTTTGTAACCTTTTGAATAGAGCTCAAAGCACGTTTGGTGCTCAGGTTTTGTGGATCCCGATGCACACACCAAGCATTTTCACCGGAACTTTTACAGTCTAGTGTACGCTTTAAAGCGCACAGAAGCGCACGCATTCTTATGTAGTTGCACACAGGAATGTGCGTGTGTGGGCAGTTGCAGATCCAAAGTCCGACCATTCCCACACACTGTGTGATGAATGATGAGTGATGAATGATGAGTGAGCAACTTTGAGTTGTGTGATTGGTTAAAATTCAAATGTTGGTGACATTAAATATCTGCCGAAACAGATAGCAATTTACAGCCATATCCATAACAATTCTGTCATCGAAATCTGCAAAAATGGATGTACAACTCCAGCGTTTCGTTGTATTCTCACATTTCTGCACAGACTCTCACTCTTGCTTTTGACGCAAAGCGACCACTCAGTCACTTGTTGCCGCTCGTTCGTCCGTCGTCGCCACCACCACCAGCCACCAACTAGAAGCTACTTTCAGTACTAAGTGTTGCGCACGTCCAGTAGCGCCATGGACTTCGTCTCGGTCGCCAAGAAACACCGCCCGGAGCAAAAGCCGCTGCTTCACGGCGCGGCGTACGGCTCGTACGAGCCCGTGCACGCGGCGGGACTGGGCGACCGGTACCCGTCGCAAGACGCAACGTGTGTCTCGGCTGCGCTCTTTTCGTGGGTGAACCCGGTCATGGAGCTTGGGAACGCGCGGCCGCTGCAGCACGAAGACCTGTACCAACTGGATCCCGACAACCGCGCGCACAACGTCTCAGACGCGTTCCAAGCGGCGTGGGCAGCGCAAGTGGCATCCCCCACGCCGTCGCTCACGTGGGCGCTCGCCAAGACGTTTGGCGGGCAGATCGCCAAGGCCGGACTGCTCAGGCTCGTACACGACTCGCTGCAGTTTGTCGGACCGCTCATGATCAAGGACATCATCGCGTTTCTCAAGGACCCCGAGGCACCCATGAGCCGCGGCCTCTCGTACGCGGCCGTCGTGTTTGTCGTCGGTGTGGTGCAGAGCTTCATGCTGCGCAACTACTTCTTTCACTGCTTTGAGTCGGGCATGCGCGTGCGCAGTGCGATCTGCACGGCCGTGTACCAAAAGTCGCTCGTGCTCTCGGCCGCCGCGCGTCAGAAGAAGACAACGGGCGAGATCACAAACCTCATGTCGATCGACGCCCAGCGCCTCCAGGAGCTCTCAACGTACATCAACAGCGTCTGGTTCTCGGTTTTCCAGATCACGGTCTCGTGCTACTTGCTGTACCTCCAGATCGGCGTCGCGACGTTCGCCGGTGTAGCAGTCATCATCTTGCTACTGCCGATGACGGCGGGCATCTCGAAGCTCATGCGCCGCCTGCAGCTCCGGCTGATGAAAGTCAAGGATGAGCGCATCAAGATATGCCATGAAGTGCTCGCGGGCATGAAGGTCATCAAGCTCCAGGCCTGGGAGAACAGCTTCACGAAGCGCGTGATGCAGTTCCGTCGCAACGAACTCAAGAAACTCAAGACGTACATCTACGCACGCAGTGCGTCAGCCACGCTCTTTTCCGTGATCCCGTCGCTCGTGACCGTCACGTCGTTCCTTACGTATGTGCTCCTGGGCAACACGCTGGACATCGGCACGGCGCTCACGAGCCTCGCGCTCTTTAATATCCTGCGGTTCCCGCTCTTTATGCTGCCGCAAGTGCTCAACTCGATCATCGAAGCGAGCGTGAGTGTCGACCGCCTTCAGGCCTACTTTTTAGAGGAAGAGCGCGAAAAAGTCGGGATCGGGAGCCTCACAAAGGTTGGCATTGCCGTCCAGGACGCGGATTTCATGTGGGACACGGTGATCAAGCAGCCGCAGGACGAGCAGGATGGAGCCAATGACGAGGACAAGCAGGCGCTCGTTGCCAGCAGCAGCGTCGTCTCGGTCGAGTACAATGCGCCAGTGCTGCGCAACATTTCGCTCCACGCCAAATCGGGCGACCTGCTCGCGATCGTCGGCCACGTCGGCGCCGGTAAATCGACGTTGCTGAGCGGGATCTTGGGTGACGCGCGCTGCAGTCGCGGCTCCGTGGCGCTGCGTGGCCAAGTCGCGTACGTGTCGCAGCAGCCGTTCATCCAGAACGCGACCGTGCGCGATAACATTTGCTTTGGGCGACCGTTTGAAGCCGAGCGGTACGCTGAGGCCGTGCGCGTGAGCTCACTGCGCAAGGACCTCGCGATCTTGCCCGGTGGCGACATGACGGAGATTGGCGAGAAGGGTATCAACTTGAGTGGCGGCCAGCGCACGCGCGTCGCGATCGCACGGGCGGTGTACCAGGACGCGGACATTTACATTCTGGACGACATCCTCTCGGCGGTCGACAGTCACGTGGGCCACGACATTTTCACGCACTGTATCAAGACCGCGCTCAAGGACAAGCTCGTGCTGCTCGTGACGCACGGTCTGACGTTCTTGAGCCAGTGCGACCGCATTGTCGTGCTCGAAAAGGGTGCGATCGTCGAGCACGGGTCGTACGAGCAGCTCATGCGCGAAAAGAACGGGATTCTGACCGACCTCGTGGCCAAATACAAGGAGCACGACCAGCACGATAAGACGATCGAAGAAGTCGAGGACGAACTGATCGAGAGCGGCGTGATCACCATTCCCACGAGCGCCAGCAACACCAACAACCCGCTCGAGGACGACGACGACGAAGTGCCTACGGACGAGTACGTGAACAATCGCTCGCGCACGTCGTCGATCCGGAGCGACCTCACGCACGAGGGCGAGCTCATTGAGGGCGGCGGCGGCGGCCAGCTGATCGTGGACGAGGACCGCTCGACCGGCGACGTGGCGTGGGACGTGTACAAAGTATGGATCAACGCGTTTGGCGGCATGCGCGCAGGGCTGTTTCTCATCTTTGTGTTCATCCTCGCGCAAGGCATCAACCTGTCGTCCACGATGTGGCTCTCGTACTGGTCCGAACACTCGGAGAAGACAGCCGGTCAGGACAAGGACGCACAGAAGGACTCGCAGATGTACTACGTGTACGTGTTTATGCTCTTGAACCTGGCGTACGCGGTCGCGTTCTACTTTCGCACAATCAGCACGTACGCCGGCGGGCTGCGCACGAGCAAGAAGCTGTTTCATGAGCTGCTCGCACGCATCATCCGCGCGCCGACGTCGTTCTTTGACACGACGCCAACGGGTCGCATCGTCAATCGCTTGTCCAAGGACGTGTACACTGTGGACGAGAGCATCCCGTCGACGTGGAACGGCCTTCTCAATACGATGATAAGCGTGTTTGCGACGCTTGCGACGATCTCGTACGTCACGCCCATGTTCATGGTGATCTTGATCCCGGTGCTCATTGGCTACTACACGTCGCAGCGGTACTTTATCAAGACGTCGCGCGAGCTCCAGCGACTCGACTCGATCAGCCGCTCGCCCGTATTTGCGCTCCTGTCCGAGACGCTCGACGGTCTTCCCACGATCCGCGCCTACAGCGCCGAGACGACGTTTGTGCGCAAGAACGAAGACCAGCTCGACCGCAACCAACGCGCGTACTTTCTCAACTTCGCAGTCAACTGCTGGATCGCACTGCGTCTCGAGTTTGCCGGTACGCTGATCGCGTCGTTTGCTGCGCTGTGCGCCGTGCTGGCGCACAACCCGAGCACGCAGGAAGGCGCCAAGTTTGCAGGACTCGCCGGTGTGTCGCTCTCGTACGCGTTCAGCGTCACGCAGTCGCTCAACTGGTCGGTGCGCATGATCAGCGAGCTCCAGACGCAGATGGTCTCGGTCGAACGCATCAAGAACTACTCGGAGATGGAGATCGAGCCAGCGCTTGAGAGCACGGGGAAACAGACACCACCGAGCAAGGACTGGCCTGCGGCCGGAGAGATTGTGTTCCGCAACGTGAACCTGCGCTATCGTCCGGGACTTCCGCGCGTGCTACGCAACCTGTCGCTGGCGATCAAGCCGCAGGAGAAGATCGGCATTGTCGGGCGCACTGGCGCCGGCAAGAGTAGTCTTGTGGTGGCGCTGATGCGGCTCGTGGAGCTCGACGCGGGCGCGATCATGATCGACGGTGTTGACATTAGCGCGATCGGATTGCACGAGCTGCGCGGTAAGATCTCGATCATCCCGCAGGACCCGGTGCTGTTCTCAGGCTCGGTACGCAGCAACGTGGACCCGTTCGAACAGTACAGTGACGAGCAGATCTGGACGTCGATCAAGCGCGCGCACTTGGGCACCGCCGTGACGGCGCTGGACGCCAAGGTGGACGAAAAGGGCAGCAACTTTAGCGTCGGTGAGCGGCAGCTGCTGTGCATTGCGCGCGCGCTGCTCAAGCGCTCGCGCATCATCCTCATGGACGAGGCCACGGCGTCGATCGACACGGAGACGGACCGCAAGATCCAGCTGAGCATTCGCGAGGAGTTCCGCGACTGCACGTGCCTCACGATCGCGCATCGCATCAATACGATCATGGACGCGGACCGCATCCTCGTGGTGGAGAAGGGCTCGGTCGGGGAGTTTGACACGCCTGCTGCACTGCAGAAGAAACCTGACGGACTCTTCAAGAGTCTCGTGTCGCACTGGCGCGACGAGAGCTGAGGACCAAGAGTCTCAAGCGCAAGACAAAGAGAGAGAGAAAGAGAGCTGAGAAAGAGGTTGAAAGAAGACTGGGTATGTTGCGTATTCTTGCATGTTGGGAAGCGGTATGGATGGATGGATGGATGTTCGTGCATGTGATCACCACGCTTCCCACTAAATAAGCCTCCAATAGAAACACAAACTGACCTCTCCTGTGCATCAGCGTTCACCTCGCCACCGAATTTCGTCCTCAAGCGGGTAGGAAGACGCGCCAACTTCAGCCTCAGGCATGGCGCAGTTGACGTGAAACCAGCTGACAGTGTTCGCTACTGCTGCTACCTGATCAGAACCTCCTGCAGCGCCCTCTTGACCGAGTCTCGCACACAGCGGAGTACCGTAGGCTCGGATCTCTATGGGCCTACTGGGAATGTCCTCATCATTTTGAGCATCGCTCCTGTGCCACGACGTTGGGAGCTCCGAGACGTTCGTACTAACGATACTGAGCATTGTGAGGCGAATGAGACGACCGAGACGTCTCGGAAGTGCCTGCAACGAGTTACCCGCCAGTACCAGCTGGGTCAACGACTAGTCGCGAAGCGCTTCGTCGGGTATGGCGTGAATCCCATTGCCCACCAGCGAGAGGTGCTGCACTTGGAGCTTTGTCAGTGTCTCAGGAAGGTGGACAATCCCTGGACTCTGTTCCAACCTAAAGGTCGCGGGCACTGCATGTCCCCACTCTTCATGGAGATCGGTCGGCAACGCCGTGAGATTCGTCGCACAGAGTTGAATGTCGCGAACGTGCGATGGAAAATCGCGGCACCGGAGACTGACTGGGAGTTCCGACATGTTTGTCAGCGAAATGTAGATGCGAGCAAGCTTTGGATGTGACGTCTCGGTGAGTGCAGTGTCGTCGCCCCAGCTGGTGAGCGTCACATGGTGGAGCTTGAGTGTCGTGAGCTCCGAGAACTGCTGGATACTGGGCGGCATCGAAAGCGCGAGGGAGTGGCTCAAGATCAGCACGTTGAGCGCATGTGCGTCGGTGCCCGTCAACGCCGCGTCAACGTCGTACTTGCCGTCGCTGTTGGTAGTCGTGCTCTTCAAACAGTTGACCTCCAGTACAGCGCAGGCGTACGTCTTGGAACCCCAGGGTTGCAGTTCCAGCAGACATCCCCCTCCATCATCTCGTCCATTGCTGGCAACGGATTCAGCATGTACGTGGAGCGCGAGTACCACGACTCCAGTGCAAAACAAGGCGACGTCCAGGAAATGGCGGATCTTGCCGCGAGGAGGCAGTCGCTTGACCTCGTGACTCTGTGCAGTTGTCGAAGCTGAAGCCCCCACTGTTGGCTCCACAGTTGCGGTTGCTGCCATAGAGCGCGCTGCTGGGGACTTGATGCAAACCTGTCTCTGCAATGAGGACACTGCACGAGGTGATACTTGCAGCAGTAGCTGCATCTCGTGCAGTTGGTACAAAAGCGCGAGACCTGGCATCATTTTCGCGACAAAGTCGGCCCACGAACTCACAAAGACCTGGGTGTTTTCAGCCACAGCGTTCGTGAACCACGTGTCTCGGTAGTAGAAGATCGTGGGGAACACGGTGCCGTTGTCAACGTTGAGGTCGCGATAGTACAGATGCAAGAGCATCATGGGGGTCACCATGCCGTACACGACCTCCAAACACGAGGCCACGACGTGCTGCATGAGCACTTCAATCGCCGGGTTGTGGTGCTTTTCTCGTCGTTTGCGAAACCCAAAGTGCACGAGCGGGATGTACCAGCACGTGAGCACAATCGCAGCGACCATGAGGCGGTTGATCCCCATCGAGGCGACGAGGTGGCTCAGCTTGTTGCCTTGAAAGATCTGCAGTGCGGCCTCGACGACCGCACACACTTGAACCAAGTACAGTCCTCGCTTCTTGATCTTGTAGTACGCGGCGAAGAGCAGTTTCAGCACGTGCCACTTGTCGCGGTTCTGGAGCTGCACCGTCGCGAGCGCGGCTTTCTTGTCGGGGCCGTCGAGCCAAATGTCGGGCGAGAACACGAGTTCGCGGGACCGGTAGCTGGACAGCAGGGCGTTCACGACTGCGATGGTGTGGCCAATCGCAATGACGCTACTAAAGATCATCACGGGCGTGTAGAACGCGAGGATCGACGTCTCCTGTACGTAACTCACGACCACGTCTTCGCTTGGGCTGGTCGGGATATGGGAGTACACGGCCGCGTAGTCGTAGTAGAAGAGCGCTGTCGCGATATGCGCCGAGACGACGCCGAGCCAGTACACGCGCGCAGTTGCGAGCGAGACCTCGGAGGAGACTCGACTGCGGGTGGGCTCGCTTGGCGCATGCTTGGCGCTGCTGCTTGTGCTTGAGCCAACTAGATGGTCGCTTGGGAGGAGCGCGGATGGCGGAGAGCTTCCTGATTCCGGGGTCATCGTCATTGCGAAGAAACCACACACTCTCAAGTAAAGGGGAAGAAAAAGTGTGAGAAGCCTAGAGCACATGGTCAAGCGATCTGCCATCGAAACATACAATTTCCGGACTGCTATTCTTAGCTATCGCTCGTCTCTGGCCTCTGGCTGGTCCCCTTGTTTGTCACAGTGTTACAGATCTGTGTGACGCAGGAGTTGGGTAAGTTCGATGTCGATTTTGACGCTGTCATTGCCACCAGCCGCAACATCACTACTCCAGTCTTACGCTTGTGTACCTTGCACACCTCTGCTTCAGTAGACGCGTCGTCGAGATCTCATTCGAAAACACATATTCGTGTACTTGATGCACAGATAGTGCCTCCTGAGTCGATTCAAACTGTTCAGTACTGTAGTTGCTCTCATACTACAGTATTGGTACGCCTCAGAAGATCGCCAACTTACCATGAGATACCAAAGTACCAACACGATTCGTACACGACCTTCTGTTTTAATTGCGGGTCGATGCTCTAAGTAAACCTAGCACACCTAACAACCTCGGAGTAGGCATCTCCGGGCACCCGAGCTCGGAGAGCCCAGGTGAGCATGTGTTCGTTCTTGAGGAAGATGTTGCGAGCTGCGTTCACATCTCGATCCATCGTCAGATCGCAGCTTGGACACTGAAAGACCTTCTCACTTGCGATATTGCGGTTGATTCTCCCACAGCGCGAGCACGTCTTCAAAGTCCGGGTCGTCTAGCGGACGCTCGCGCTTGGTCGACTTCATCGGTGGCGAGTGAAATCGAAAGTGGCGACCTGCCAGCAAGAATGTAACCAGTTCAGAGAACTGAATGTGAATTGGAATGAGTCTGAAGCTCCCGTCGAAGGCGAAGAGAAGAGACTGGTTGGTGAAGATGCTACTGATATGTCTGAGTCGAATGAGTTCGGGGCTTTCACCATAGCGAAAGACGACGAGGAGGAAGAAGAAGAAGAAAAAGAAGCAATTGCGATCAATTAAGACGAAGTAAAGCTTACGCGAGAATCGTTCTCGCTTCGACCGTGAAAGTGGAAAGGCAAAGGGATCCTGGGCTCTCAGCTGAACCCGTTCAAGCGAACAGAAGAGCAAGATCCAGAGCCTGAACGCACTGTCAGTGATACAGCTGAGCACGAAGCAGCAGCAAGTACTGAGCCAGCTCACGATGATGGAAGCGCGTATTTGCTGGTTGTCTACAACGTTGCACCAGATCCAGTCGCAGACCAAATCGGGATCAAGAATGGCGGCTTGCTCATGAAGTGTGGAGAGTTATGTGCGCAAGAACAGTGAGCAGACTCTCAGAGACGTATCCGAGATATTGGCGTCATCGATGAGTGTGTGGCAGTCGAGGCGAAAGCAAAGACGAGCAAACAAGCGCAATCGAGCTACACCGTGTTGCGTCCTCAAAGAAGAAGAAGAAACGCAAGAAAAAGCAAGAAAAGCGATAGAGACCATGCGTACATATTTTTTCCGCCAGCACACTCACATAGTCGGTCGCCAGTGGGATGTTGTCACCCGCACAACCACCTGAACAAGAGAACTCTGATGATAAGGAGAACTGCTCGCCGCAACCTATCAGCAGGACACCAGAAGTACGACCTCTAGTGAGTTTCTTGGACAAGAGCTACTCGTCTCCGCTCTCTGTAGCTGCCGAGTTTGGGTCCGCAGTCTTTTACATGTTCTCTCCAGCGTCACCGTAGTTCTATTTGCCACTACAACAGCCAGAACTACCTGAGAACGAGCGGAACCAAAGCACACATGGAGAAGAATTGGTCGCCAGTAAGCCCGATAGGCAAACTTGCTGCCAAGTTCACGAACCAATCTCAGTCGTTGAGTGATCCATTCTCAGCACTTTCTTCATCACCATCACGCGGAGACTAGGGCATGTAGATAGAGACGAGGGAGCAGAAGAATGGGGGAGAATGACAAAGTCCAGTGCAGCTACAAACAAACAAAAAGACGGAGGTGGTGGTCTTATTCCTTGAAAGAGAGATATTTTACTGACAAACTGATCAAAGAGGTAGTCTGCACTTGATCGAGAGAACTGCTGAAAATGGTTCGCACAAAGACTGAAATTGGTTTGGCAGTTTGGCCCAAGAGCGAGTCCTGTTAGACCTGCTAGACAACTCGATAAGCGTAGTTCATGCAAATTGACTGACGCATCAAATCGTTCGTGTTTGCGGTCAAGATCACAAGCAGGAAGAAACCAAAGCTCGTGGTTTTCCTCGCAGGTGGTAGGGCGCATCCAGCTGTTTCCCACAAACGATTGATTAACAAAAACTATAGAGCCAAACTGCCTACGCACTTCCTCGGAGATGAACGCGGTTGTTGTATTGTATTGTGTTAGTCGTTTGGTTACTAAAAAGGAATGTGGGAGATGAAGAGGGACCTGCACGGGAACCTAAGAGTGGTGTCTCTCTCACTGATCATAGACTGACATGAGTATTCTACTACGCACTACCACGGAATGCTCTCGCCATCGTAGTTGAGGAACTTGCCTGTGTCCGCAATCGTGAGCTTCTCAATCGTGGAGATGAGGGTGTTCACAGCCGTGTCGGCGCTGAGGACGCCCGAGTGGTCATTCATGTCCGTGGCGACGTAGCCAGGACTGAAGGTGAACGCAGCGATACCGTCACTCTTGAGATCGATCGCAAGGCTGGCGTTGAGCATGTTAAGCGCCGCCTTGGACGCGCGGTAGCCGTAGTGTCTGAAATCAGCCCAGTCACCCTCACCGCTGTTCAGCGAGATGCTGCCCAGACCGGACGAAATCTGAGCGACCGACGCAGCGCCACGCTTAGCCACCGCAGCCCTCAAATGCGACACGAACGCGCGCGTGACGAGGAACGGACCGACGCTGTTGATTTCAAGCTGCTGGAGCAAGTCTTTCTTGGTTGTCGTCGTGAAGTCGTTGGTAAAAAGGATGCCAGCGTTGTTGATGAGTAGGTCAATGGATTCACCCTCGAGCTCCTTGGCGGCGCGCAAGATAGAAGCTTCGTCGCTTGTGTCCAGTTGCACGATCTTGTAGGGCGAGAGCGCGTCAAGCTTCTCAGCCTTGCTCAAGTCACGAGCGGCGCCGATGACGTTCCAGCCGCGCTGGGTGTAGAGCTCCGCGAACTTGAGGCCGATGCCGCGCGTGGCTCCAGTGATGAGAACGGTCTTGGTGGTGGCGGCCATTGTGGACCGATACGGACGAAGATGGAGAAGAGGAGGTGCAGGTGTGAGGTTGAAAGCAAATACTTGATTGAGCAGCAGTAGCAGTCTGAAGCAAGACGCTTGCGAGTTTCCGCGAGTTTCCACGAGTTCAAACTGCCGCTTGTGCTATGTGTCGCAGAGCTCGCTGTACTGTACTGCTGGTGTTACTGCTACAACTACTACTGCTGGTGCCACTAATCATCGTCACTACT
>JAASFU010000887.1:0-13727 GCA_023333955.1 Globisporangium paroecandrum | reverse complement strand
TTTTTTCGCCGAAAGCAGTCTCATTCGACTGCTTTCGTGATTGGCTATAAAACGAGGCCTTTTTTCTTTTCTGAATCGTGTTATTGGCCAATATATCCACAGAAGTCACCATTTTCACGTTTTATTGGCGCGCACTGTATAGCTCTAGATAGGAAATACGGTATGTTACCTCTTTGCTCTCATCCCCACCTACTGACACACTGTTCGTGGAACGGAGGATATACAATAAGAGAGGTGCGCCTCCAACGCACCTCTCTACCAAGCGGCGTTCGCACTTGCTTCAGGGGAAGATCACACTCGCTTTGACTTTGGCTTTGCCTGCTGCTCTCCTCATTCTTCAATTTGCCTCGTTCTCAGCAAACAATCACCAACATCCAACCACCGACCCTGCATCACCCCCAACACCACCACCAAACCCACTACTCTTCTATTCCAACAGTAACTATGGTCCAGATCTTCTCCGCTGCCACCACTCTCGTCCTCGCTGTTGCCGTCTTCCCAGCACTCACCGCCACCCTCGCCTCGGCCGCGTCCATGCCCACCGGCACGTGGCCAGCGAGCAAAGGCACCGTCAAGTACTCGGAGCCGTACACCGTCAAGACCGGCACGACCTTCGACGGCGGCATGAAGACCTACGAGCGCTACAACATCCAGTGCGTGGGTCAGGAGGAGAGCGGCAAGGAGACCGCCGTCTTCCTCGTCGAGTCCGGCGCCACGCTCAAGAACGTCATCATCGGCAAGAACCAGATGGAGGGCGTGCACTGCGAGAAGTTCGGCTGCACCATCGAGAACGTCTGGTGGGACGACGTCTGCGAGGACGCGCTCTCCATCAAGGGCGGCTCCGCCTCCAGCGTCTCCAAGGTCATTGGCGGCGGCGCGCGCAACGCTGATGACAAGATCATCCAGCACAACGGCTACGGCACCGTCACCATCGACGGCTTCTACGCCGAGACCTTCGGTAAGCTCTACCGCTCCTGTGGCACCTGCGGCAGCATCCAGCGCAAGGTCACGGTCTCCAACGTCTACGCCGTCGACCCGCAGGTGAGCGTCGTCACCGTCAACAAGAACAACAACGATGAGGCCAAGCTCAGCAACATCAAGGTCAAGACATCCAAGACGAGAATCCCGATCTGCCAGTGGTCGCAGGCGCAGTCGAATCCCAAGACGCTCGGTTCGGGCCCGTCCGGCACGCTCTGCCAGTACTCCACCAGCGACATCACCTACGCCTGAGTGGCGAGACTGAGACTCTGAGCTCGAAGCCGGCTACTGGTCACGGAGCGTGTGTGTGCGAGGATGAAGTCGAGTATAGGTGAGAAGTTTATGCAACTAGTTGATTACAACTATCAGTTGCAGTCGAGCTCGTTGGTACTAAAAACAAGTCCGTGAAGAAAACCCAAAGACATCCATATGTGGTTGGTTTGCTGTGCGTTGTGGTTCGCTTGAAGTGCGTGTGCTGCTTGGAACGTCGCAATATATTGTACCAAGACTGCAGTGCTGCTTGCCTGACGCATCGTCATCGCCAGAGTGGCGCTTCCTCGTGTGACGCACGAGATTCCCCGTGGTGGCGAAGCTCTTCATACACCCAGGGACGTCACACAGGTACGCGGTGCTTCCCATGCGGGTTCGGTAGTGCTTCACCAGCTTCTCCCTCTTGGTGTAGACTCGCGTGCAGCCGCCTGCGGGACACTGGGACTGCTTGAGCTGATGGAGACGCTGGTGCCAGGACATGTTGCCGGACGTGTTAAAGCGCTTCCCGCACGACGCGATGGTGCGCTGGAATGACTTCTCCACCGTGTGCGCCTTGATGTGGTCACGAAGTGCGAACCTGTGACTGAATTGCGCGCGGCAACTTGGCTCGGAGCGCTGGAACGGTTGAGAGCGCGTCTCCGCCACAGACTGCTCGGCTGGTTGCAGGTCGCTCGAGCGCCGTCGCTTGCCCACCTGGCGCGCCGTTCATGGCGCCGCGCGCTGGTCATCGTCATTTGCTGGTTGGCCATCCAAAATGAGCAGCAGTTCTGACACGCGGATTCAGTTATGTCCTGAAATTGTCCTAAAACAAAAAAACAACTGCTGGAGTTTTATTTGAAAACAATTTCAGGACACATACACTCCCTTCTCAATTTCATCGCAAAAATAATTGCTCCCGCGAGTGGTCAAAACGGAGACGGTGCGATGTTGGTATATTTGTGAAAAACTCATAATTAGCTCACCACATCCTGATCGTGCGGCTGGAAAAGCGTCACTTGGCAATTCTTCCTTTTCGTCAAGAGCCTGAGCTTTTGTTGCTGCTGTTGTGTGTGTGCGCGCGCGCACGGTGGTTGGCAGGCGCGAAGAATGGAATCCTGGCAACTGGTGCGAGAGGTCGCACTCCTGAGGCGACGAGCTGCCAAGTGGAGAGGGGCACGCGATCTTTCATGCTTCTCGCTCGCGCGCATCGCATTACAGCTTTCGCCTGGACGAGCGCACACACATCACACCAGCAGCAGTACGAGGAGAGCTGAGTGAGTGACAACAACCACAGCCCACTGCAAGCAGAGAATACCAGAGCAGCCGCCATGATGGAACACGCGAAAGAAGAAGCGACCACGCTGCTTGAAGACCAGCCCGTGCTCGGAGAGCAGCACGAGGGGTCGCGCGTCGTCGTTCAAGATCTAGCGCAGGCGCGCCGCAAGAAGGCGCTGCGCGCGCTCGTTGGCGTGATCGGCGCGGTCGTCCTGGTCGCTGGATCCGTTGTCGCCGTGGAGATGATGAGCGACGCGAAGAGCACTGACGGAGCATCGGTGGACACGATGACGTTGAACACTCGCGGCAGATCCGACGCGACTCCGAGCGCGCTCGAGTCCCAGTTTGGCTGGAGCTCGGTCAAGAACGGCTGGTGCAGCACACGCGCGAACATCTGGTGCCTGTTCAAGTCCGACAAGGAGAAATGCAAGAAAGAGATCCACGAGAGCTGTGACAGCAAGCCCGAGAACGAGCCCCCATCCTCGGGAGGCAGCGGCAGTGGCTCCGGCAGTGGCTTAGACAGCGGGTCCGCCAGTGGCAGTGGTAAGTCAGGACCGCCAGAGGCCGGTGACCCAGACAAGGACTCGGCCGACTCGGACGATGAAACGAAGGACGCTGTCGGATTTACAGGCGACAAGGACGATGATGACTCCTCGACCGGCAAAGCTGACAAGACCACGGCTCCAGAGACGACTGGCGGCGAGGGTGGTGATTCGACGGACAAGACTGAAGAGCCTACGAGCACACCAACGGAAGGTGGCGAAGAAACCACGGCCCCAGAGACGACAGACGATGGTGGTGTTGCGATGGACACTTTCGGAGATGGTGGCAACTAGGCAGACTCGGCTGACGTATCGTACGTAGCTGAGCGAGCGCGCTGCTGTTGCTGCTGGGCTCTATTCGAAGAGAATGCTTGCGTGGATCGCGATCACGAACTTGGCAGAATAGCTGTTTGCCGAGGGTTTGTACCTGTTGTGGGATTGCAACATGAGTATGCACATTTACTTTGTCTTTAAATCTCTCTCCATCTTTCAATAAAACTGCGCACACATATATTTCGCATTCGTGAGTGTGCTTATAAAAAGGCGGAAAATCGCTCGACTAATCTGTCATATACATACTGGTAGCTCCTTGTTCACTTGCTTGTGTAGCTCCTCGTGCTTGTAGCTCTTCGTCTATGCTAGCCTCCTCATGTGTGGAGCTCCTCGTGACACCACCGTTCACCCATTCATATCACCATCATCCAGTAGATTGGTTGGTCCTTATTGGAAGTCGAGGCGCTGCACGGTCTCCAGCAGCCACTCGAACTCGTGCTGCTGCGCGATGCGCTCGAGGATGCGCAGCGTCTCCTGCAGCTCCTCCTTGGCGCCCGGCAGCACGCCGTAGGTGCCCGAGCACGCGCAGTACTCCTTCATCTTGTGCTCGGCCGGCAGGTGGCACTTGCGGCAGTAGAGGTCCTGCAGTTGGTACTGCACGGACTGCGCCTCGACCATCTCCACCAGGCGCCGCTCGAACGCGCCTTTGTCGTAGAGTGCAAAGCAGCGAGGGCAGTGCCACGATGATGAAGCCATCGCGTTGGCGTCATCTTCGTCCTGAGACTCCACGCTGGTGCCGTCTTCGTTCGTGGGCGTCTTCGACGAGCCTTTGAAGAGCTGTGGGTCGCGACACAGGTCAACCGATCGGCACAGGTTGCAGCACAGGCAGATCACGTCTTGTACTGTGAACGACAGCGACGGGTTCACGAACTGCGCGTCGTCCGAGAACTCGCTCACGTGCAGCAGCTTGAGCAGCGTGCGCTTCATTTTGCCCAGCTGCGCCTCCACGCTCGGCTCGAGCTGGAACACGGCGCTCACGAACTTGACGAGCTCCAGTGCCGGGTGCTCCATCGGCAAGTGCGAGCCGGCGAACACGGGGAAGCTGCTGCGGTCCATGTTGTAAGACTGGATCTCCGGCACGATGCGCAGCAGCTTATCCGAGAAGTAGGACGCCATGAGCCGCTGCGAGTACTTGGCGAGCGGGCTGAGCTTCTTCTCGCTCTCGTCGAGCGCTTCGCCATCTTCGTCCTCCTGGTCCTCTTGCTCCTTCAGTTGTTGGCTTCTGTTCGTGCCATTCTTAAGCAGCGCCTTTGCGCGCTCGCGCTGCTGGAACTCGGCTCGTCGGCGGATGAACTGGCCCACGAGGATGAGGAAGTACTCGTCGATGCCCTTGGGCAAGTAGTTGGCAATGTTCCAGTGCGAGACGATGTCCAACGGTGGCGCCGCGTCCCTGTCTTCGTCGTCCTCCTCTTGGTCTTCATCCTCAGCGTCAGCGCCTTCCTCGCCCACGTTCTTGAGCAGGATGCCGCCGTAGTTCTCCGAGTCCAGAAAGAACAGGTTCGAAAAGTACTTCTTGGGCGTGAAGCTCAGCACCTGGAAGAGCTCATTCGAGAGCACGGTCTGCAGGATGAACTGCAGGTATGTCTGCGCGTGCTTCATCTCTTGCTTCTTGGTGCAGAGGATGATTTTGCTGAAGTCCGCATACACGATCTGGCTGCCAAGACGGCGGAACTCGGCGAGCAACTGCAGAAAGAGCTTCTCCATCAGCCGCTTGACCATCGCCTGGAGTCCCGGGTCGTAGCAGTGCGAGTTGGGCGAGCACACCCAGCGGTAGAACTGCTGCAGCAGGTGATCAGCGAACTTGTTGCGGCTCGTGAGGAAGTCCTTGAAGAGCGTCGTCACGAGCATGCGCAGCAGGCGGAACGCTTCCTGGCAGGGCTCTTCGGTTTCACCAGCAGCAGTACCAGCGGCAGCAGCGCCACTCTTAGTCGAACCAGCAGCCATCCCTGCGCCACCGCCTCCGCTATCTGCGTCAAAGTCGATCTCCATCTGGTGCACGCCGCCGCCGATGCCTTCGATGCTCTGGATCTGGAGTGCGACCAGGATCGCGTTTACCGCGAGGCCGTCGAGCTCGAGCTCCACGCAGATGTCTGGGAACGAACCCTTGTCGCACACGACAGCAGACGTGTCGCTGCGGTGCGCAGCGCTAGACGACGTCTTGCTATCCTCAGATGACGCGCCTTTGCCCAACAGCGAGTTGCTGAACAGGTGCTGGTACTGCTCCTGCTCCTTGCCGCCCAGGTCAGGCATCGAGCTCGGCGAGTGCCACCACAGGTGCTTGTGCTTGCTCAGGATGCGTGAGTAGAGCGTGTCGAGGATCGCGATCGAGTGGTCGCCCGTGAAGTTACCCACGGGCAGATGCGCGTAGCGTGCGCAGTCGAGCACCTCCTGGAAGTACTGCGCCATCTCGAGGCTGCGCGCAACCATCTTCTCGCCCATGATCTTGCGCCACGTGAGAGCCGGGAAAAGCGTGTCCTCTTCGTTCCACGGAAGCATCGCCATGGGGAAACTGTGTAGCCCCTGCATCTTCTCGCGGAGCCGCTTGCTGGACGCGATGCACGTCTGCGCGACTACGATCGTCGGCTTGGCTGTGCTCTGCTTGTGCGATGACGCCAGGCGAGCAAGCGCCAAGTTGACTCCTGAAAAGGCTTCCTGTACGGTCTTGACGACGTGCGTCTTGAACGAGCAGCTGCGCATGCTGGGGCTGTGGTCCTCGCCTTCTTCCTCCGTTGCAGACTGGAGCAGCTGATCAAAGTACTGCTGCAGGTCCGAGCCTCGCGCGCGCACGTTCGAGACGGGGTCGACGTACCACACTGTGGCGTCGCCCTCGCAGCTTTCACCACTAGCACCGCTGTCGTCTCCTTCAGGTTCCTTCAGCACCACGAGTCCGAGCACCGCGCGGTTCTTCTGCTGCGCAAAGTAGAGCAGCACCCGACGAAGCAGCGGCGCCGGCGTCTTGCCGCTTGGGCCTTGGTAGACGTCCACCAAATACGGCACCTGGGCGGTCGACTGGAACTGCAGATCACTCAGCTCGTACTCTTGGTTTGTGCCCGAGTGATGCGGGTTCACGACCTTTACGACGCAGCCGAGACTGCACACTGCACGCGTCAGCGCTGACACCTGGAGCTCATAGACGCCCTTCACGACCGGATCGTTCAGGATCTGGTTCATCTCCTTGTGGTGTTGTTGGAACTGCTGCTCGCTCACCATGATCTCGACGACAGACTGAGGCTTCGACGACACGTGCGGCAGGATCCGCAGCACACGGCGGGAGAACAGCGGCAGGTTCGTGAAGATATGGCTATCGGCTTCGTCGCACGACAAGTAGAACACGCGCGGCATCTTCAGCGTGATGCGGTGCAGCATCTGGGACTGGGTCGTGATCACCCAGCACGTGAAGTGGCCGTCCTGCTCCTGCTGCACTTCGACGATCTGCCAGAACTCGCGGTGCAATGCGCTCGCAGTGTTGAGCACGAAGTTCTCCATGCCAATGCCGCCGCCACCATTGTTGCGGGTGTGCGCAGCCATCGGCTGGTGACGCTTGGCACTCGGCGCGAGTGAGCCACCGGAGCCCAACTCGAGCATCGTGTTGCTCCCAGCGATGTTGCGCGCACGTTCTTCGCGAAGGCGCTTGCGCTTCACGAGCAGCGTTTTCCACTTCGCCTTGCGATTTCTCAGCCATTCAAGGAACGGCGCTTCACCGAGTATCACTGGCGCTGTTGGGGCCGTGTCTTCATCATCTTCGGCCGTACCAAAAGCCGACGCCACCTCGCTGTCGTCATTCATCTCCTCCGTCGAGTCCGCAGCACTGCTGCTGTTGTGCTCGTTCTCTGTTACTGCTCGCTTGCGCTTCTGCTTGAGCGAGAGCAGCCTCGTCTTCTTCTCCAGGTCACCCACAGCAGCAGGCTTCCTGCCCGCCATGAGGTCCTCCATGTCGATCATCTGCGCGATGTAGTCCTCGCCCGAGTTCTTTGTCTGCGTGACGAACTTCTTGAGCGAGCCCTGCTGGTGCTTAGCGTTCTTCTCGCGCACTTGCTTGCGCATCCAGTCGGGCAGCTCAATACGCGGCACCGGGTTCTTCACGTTCTGGAACGCAGCCGGGAGCGAGATGATCTTTTGGATCGTGGACGCAAAGCGACCGCGGTAGTAGTCCCAGTCCAGGATCGTGCGGATGTCAAAATCCTGCAGGTTCGGGTCCTTGAGCCATTTCTTCAGGAAGTGGCGCTTCACGGCTTCCTCCGTCGAGAAAATGGCGGTCGGGATCGCGCGCTCCGTCACTTTCTCGCCGTACGGCTTCGCTGCGATGATCATCTTACACGTCAGTCCTCGGTCTTTGACCATGCTCTCGCCCAGGAACTCGCTCAGACGCTTCGCGGTCGTGATCGACGTCGACTTCTGCCCGTCGTACTCCTCCAGCTTCCCAGACATGCTCTTGTTCTCGGTAATGAGCTCCATGAGCTCTTCGTCGTCCATGGCTTTGCCCTTTGTATCGATCACGTCCAGCCAGCGGTTCGCGCACTTGGCGACTGACGCGTAGCACTCTTCGAGGCTCTCGCCGTCCAAGAAACACTCAAACACCTGCGACTGGAAAGCCTTGATCAGCTGCAGTTCACCTCGACGCTTGAGCTCGAAACCCTTGAGTTCTGCCAGCGAGTGGTCGAAATTGAACACCGCGTATCGCTTTTTCAAGAGCCGACCTTCTTCAGTCGACGCAGGGAGCACCATCGCCTTGTACGGTCCGTCCACTTCAAAAAGGATCGAGCACTCCTGGTGAGTCTTGTAGTTGCCTGTCGTTGGGTCCAGTTCGTGGTACTGCGGGTTCGTAAACTTGGCCTGCACGTCGGCGTTCAGCATCACACACGGGTACGAGATGCTTCGCGAGCTTCCGTCGTGGAGTTTGAACTTGAAAGTCTCGGGGAACGACGCCGGGAGGATCGCCCAGATGCCGTCCGTGTCCAGCTCCAGCGGACGCCCGATCTGCTCCACAAGTTCGCGCGCGCCAGTGATGATGTTCGAGCCCGTGTTCGTGACGATACCCGCCATCTCCATCGAGTGCCAGCGCGCACCCTTACGCATCACGTACCCGTAGAACGAGTTGAGGATACACTTGTGCGCCAACTGAAGCGAGTCGTACACGAGGCATTTATTCTGCGCCTCGATCTTCGCGAGCAAATCGTTCTGCTCTTCCGCCTGAGACTGTTTCTTCTTCCACGTCTTTGTGAGCGTCTTGTAGTCGTAACGACGGTCGCGGAACGCGCGCACCGTGTTGACGTAAAACGGGTTCTCGCGCATGCACACAGTCGCAGAGCGCGTCTGCTGCTCCGTGATTTTAGTCTTCTTGTACACGCTCGAGCAGTAGCTCTTGAACCGCTGCTTGATGAGCAGCTCCCGGCGGTCCGCGTGCAGCTGTCCGAACGGTACCATCCTCGTGTTATTGCCTCCGTTCCCATTCCCTCCAAAAGCTCCAGGTTTTCCGAACTGACTGCCACCACCATTACCGCCGTTGCCAGTCACCTGACCGCCCTGCGGTACAACAGGAAAGTTTTCATACTCCAACTGGGTCTTGATCGAAAAGTACTCGGGCCGGGTCGCGGGGTAAAAGTCGCCGCGCCAGACCCAGTCCATGTCGCGCTGGCACGACTCGTCCTCGTGCTTGACCGCGGACTTCCCGCACTCGGTGTTGTACACGCAGGCAGCGCAGTCGGCTTCGTTCACGATCGCGCAGGGCTGTAGGCGGTTGGTCAGAATAATGTTTGGGTACATGGCGGCGACGTCCAAGTGGTAGATCAGCGGCTTCTCCTTGCGCACGGGTCGGTCCCGGAGCCCCTCGAGCTGGGCCACGATCTCTCGCCGCACATCGTCGTAGTTCGCGACACGGTTGAGCGCAATGTCCATCTCGACGTTCAGCGAGAAGCGCAGGTCGCGGTCAATGTTGTCGATCAGCTGCTGGAACGCGCTCGGCACGAGGTTGAAGTCATAGGGAAAGTCTGCGCGAAACACGCCGGACTCGAGACACTCGACGTGGCCGCCAACATACGTCTCGTTCTCCACGAGGTGGCCCTTGTAGAACTTCTCCTGGTGTTCCGAGGTCTGCTTGTTCGGACAGATGATCGAGCCTTCGAACGCCTCGACCATCAGCAGCGCTTCGCAGAGCGTACCCGAGCCTTTGCGCAGCACGTCCTCGCTGCCCAGTGGGATAATGGTGCAGAGCGAGAAGACGAACAAGTGCACGTATTTGTCGTAGAGATAGAACGTCGCGACGGCATCGGAGACCGAGTACGACGCCATCTTGAGCGGCTCGTCGCGCGCAAGCGGAAGCATGTCTTCCGCGTCCACTTCCACCGGATCGTAGCCGAGTTTGTACTTTGTCACGGCCTTCAGACCCTGACTGCCCTGCGGCAGGTACGAGTCGCGCTTCACCCAGCAGAAGGCGTCCATGTGCACACTCGACCGTCCGCGGTACTCGCCGCTGCGCAGGTCGAGCGAGATGCCGATCTCGTCCGCCATGTTGATGCCGTGCACCTTGGCGCGCGCATCCATGAAGGGCCAGTCAAAGAAGTCACCGTTATATGTTACGAAGATGTGGGGCTGCACGTCCACTATGTGCTCGAAGAACCGCTTGAGCAGCTGCTCCTCGTTCTCCTCGTTGAAGCAAATGAACGGACCGGGGTAGTCCTTCTTGGGTGTGTACTCAAAGTCCTGGATGTCCTCGGAGACGAACTCACGGTTCACGATCAGGTACCCCTGGCGGTCGATCATGTACGAGATCATGTAGATCTGGTCGAACTGCGCGTCCGGGAACTTGAGCGGCAGCTTGGTCGTCTCGATATCGAACGCGCACACCACAGGCTCGGCCTTGTCGACCATGTCCGGCAGGCGCTTGATATCCGACGGCGCATATGGAGCGGCGGGGTCGTAGTTGACGTGGTACCACGCGCCGACGCGGATGTTGAGGTCGATCGCCACGCGCATCGCGTACGGCACGTCGTACTCGCGCAGCTCGAGCAGTGCCGACTCACTCTCGTCCATACCGCTGCGTGATAGCGACATGCTGTCGCCACCAAAGAGCTGGTCATCTTCATTCACTTGCTCGCGCATTTGGCCCTGCAGTTCGTACGCCTGGCGCGCTTTCTGCTGCAGCTGGTTCTTCTCGACCACTGGCGCGAGCGCTTGCTTCACAGTCACCAAATCCGAGACCACGTAGAAGCTCAGCTTCACGTACACTGCTTTCTTGCCGCTCAGGTGATTGGGCATGTCGAGATCTTCTTTGAACACGCGCTCGGCCTTTGCGACGAGTCCTTCAAACTTGCGCAGGCAGTAGGCAATAACTTCCTGCGAGCGATTTTCCTCGGGACGCACGTACAGGTACGGCTGGTAGATCACGCGCGTCTTGAACGCCTTGCCGTCCTGCTCTAGGAAGTAGAGCTCCACTGCGCTCACTTCGAACTTGCCCTCGGTCGGGTCCAGGATCGTGCATGCGCGCAGGTTGAGCAGCCAGCCGAGTCGCGGGTCGCGCTCCCCATTGCCGCCAGCACCTGTCTTTGCACTCTCTGTGTTGTCCTGCTCTTCCTGCTCGATGAGTGCCGGCAGCAGGTGGAAGCCAAACTTCTTGTCCAGCTCGTCGCCTTTCTTGAGCATATACTGCTTCCCTTCGGTCATCGTGCGAGAGCCGTCGCGCGTGGCCTGCGCATTCGCGCGCGCGCCCTGCGAGTTGCGCGACCATGCCGATCCCCCTGACAGTGCGCGGCGGTACTGGTTGCCTCCTCCGCCTCCATTGCCGCCTCCGTTGCCATTACCATTACGCTGTGCCATCTGGTCTTCTCACTTGGCGTCTGGCACGGCCGTTGCTTTGTGAGCTAGTGGTGCCGGAGTGGAAACAGAAAAATGGCGGGAACTAAAAATGGCGCGCGGTGGTGTGGTGCACACCAGGAGAATCGTGCGGACATTACAGCACCATCCATGCGTCACTTCAAATTCTTCTGTTTATTTTACGTACATTCTGAAAAAACGGATTTAGAGGATGAGTTGTCTTTAATTACCGTAGACCGCACAAAATATACACTGACCATTGCACAGTTTCTGGTGTGAAGGCACATTTATTATTGTCAGGATACGTTGAACCTGGCACACATCAGAAGCTAACAACAACCAGCAAGCACCGACGCTGAGTTGCCTGGCACCCGATGAGGAGCTGCAGAAGACGCCGCGCATCCTCAAGAACAACATCGCGCAGCAGCACAAGTTTGAGTGGCTGCCTAGGGCCGCGATTGTCAATAACTATTAACTGCGATTTGGAATGAACAAATGATTTCAACCGGGTAGATGGTTGGGATATGAGAAAGCACGAGGAGCTAGCTACCAGCACGAAGTAACCAAGAGCTAATACTACTAATGAATACGACAAGTGACAGTGTGTATGTCGGATTAGTTGAGTGGTTGCTGGATTTTTCCAAGAGTATGTGCAGTTTTAGAAGCGCAGGTGTCTGCTAGTTGTGCTCCCAGGTTTTCAACGAAACGTGGTAAGTTGTTGATGCACACGTACGTCATGGTCTTAGAGACTCAAGTGCGAAACATGTATGGACAACTCACTCGTACTACTCCCACCACCTTGACGTTCCGCTGTAGTAAAAGGAGGCTGGCGCAGGATTTGCACCTGGGGTACTCCACTATTGCTGCCGGCACTGTGGAGGAAGCCCACGCCCATACACGGCGTCGAGAACGCAGCGCCAAGCTGCACTTGCAAAGTCGCAACTTGAGACTCTTGGTCTTTGTCGTCTTTATCACCACATGAGCGCTCTCTCTTCTTCATACTCTTCGTATGAAGCGGGGAAATCGAAAGCGCCAGTACGCCACCTTCGATCGGTGCGTCTCCGTTCTCTTCTTGGGCCACCAGGAAACTTTTTCTGCAAGTTGCATGATAGTCGCATGAGTATGGTGGAGATTAGGACGAGCCAGCCTTTGCGATACATAATGTGGATTGAGATCAGTTAAGTACCTTAGAGCCTTGTCGAGGGTGGAGCTCTTCTTCTTGCTCAACGCACGCGAGAGGCTCGAGACGAAGCTGCTGCGGATGAATTGCTCGCCGCGTCCAGTGCACGCGACCGCGAACCCGTTTCGATCGACTGCAGTCGCCGCTGTCGTTGGCTTAGAGGAAGAAGAGGACGAGGAGCGCTTTCGCTTCCGAGACTTGGAGCTCCTCAGCAGCATGTTGGAGGCGTTACAGCCCATGCGCGGACAGCCAGCGAGGCCGACGCGGCCGGACACTTTGTACGCGATCCCGCCGCTCGACAGAGCAGCGGCGACGTTTCCCTGCGGGTCGATGCAGATCGCGCCGACCGTGTCCAGGAGCAGCTCGTGAGGGATCCCCTCATCCAGTGCTGGTGGTGTTGGAGCTCCTGTCATCTGTATCTTGCTCTCCGCATTCTGAAAGCACGCACGCCATTTACGCCAATACGCCTCCGATTTCTGCGTCACCTACACGCGCAAACACACAGATTAAACAGCAATCATGTCAACACTATCCGCGCATTGCACCTATCTTCAGCAGAGCTTGTATCTATACGATCATAGTACACAGTACTTTACCTGGAACGCATCGAGGTCTTCCGGTGCATCACTCTCGACAGTCTCCACGCCAAACTGCCTCGCGAGCGTTCGCACGTGCTCGCCCACGGCGACCAGCGGCGCCTGGCGTCCATATGCAAACCTGGTGTCATTCGCAATACTCGGATCTTGTTCACTCTGCTGTTGCTCACCACTCGTGTCAGTGGCAGCAACCGATGCAGCCTGGTGCAGCAGCGCGTGCGCCAGCGCACTCGGCTCCGCGACGCCGCGCACGTTCGCGCATGCGGACACAAGCTTCGTCTTGCCGCAGACCACGCTCGCCTCACACTCGACGTGTCCGCGCTCTGTCAGGTTCGCGCCGCGTCCGGCGTTCGTGAGCTCGCTGCGCTCAAACACACCCAGCATTCCGCTCGCGACCCGCGCCGCGTGCGAGTCTGCGGTTGCGCTGTCGCCACCACCATTGGCAGAGCCAGAAGCCATCAGCGTCTGGCCGTGCGCCAGCGCCTCCCGCATGAGCGCCAGGTACGGGGCTTCATCGCGCTCGCCGTATCGCCCCGCGCCAATGTGCACAGCCACGAGCCATCCCATCAGACTCTGTCTGGTGTGAGCAGGAAATTAATGAGTACAGCACACGACAGAAAATGCACACTAAAGTCTATCTCAGTTAATAACGACTATGGTATTTTTTTGAAATTTTGAACCTTATGACGATTTAGCGGGAAAATGTTGAGAATTTATGAAACTGGGTATCTTAACGTTATTTGAGTTCCATCTGGATAGAAAACA
>JAASFU010000886.1:0-13741 GCA_023333955.1 Globisporangium paroecandrum | reverse complement strand
GGCGACGCGCCTGCGCGACGAATTCCCGCAGGTACTGAGAGAAAGAGAGAGCGAAAGGGTGCGAAAGAGCGAGGTTTGTGTAGCGAGTTTGGTTTGGCTGATGGTTTTGTTTGGTTGTGTGGTGTCGCTGTCCTTGATTGAATCGGAGTCAACTTTTTTTGTCGTTTGCCTAGCCGATCTTTCCAAGTTGGTGACTTGACTGCTAATCAGTCAGCCCGTCAGTCAGTTGGAGTTTGGCATGCTGAAAGATTGTGACTACCAGCGCACACGTGACAGTTGAAGACCAGCTCCTAGTTTCCTTTTCTACGCCGCAGCTCTCCGGTTATCACGCTCGCAGCCCTCGTTCAGATGAACCTTTGTCCAGATTCCAAAGACGGAGAGGAGAAGGACGGCGGCTCCGTTGAGGTTGGCGGGCTTCATTCGGAAGATGCGCGCGCTGAAAGCGCAGCCGTGGAGCACGAGGTCATCGACCTGACGAATGATGATGACGACGACAGCGACGATGACGCTCTAGCGCCCGGTGGCGGCAACGACAGCTCGTGGTGTTTCGATGTTCCAGTGGATGCGTTTGAAGAAGCACACCTCCGCAGCCTCAGTGGCGGAGAAGCAGATTCTTCGCAAGCAACCGAGAAAAAGCAGCTGCAGTAGCAGCCTGCGCCGTGTTGCTGTTGCTACACAGCACTGGAAATCTCGGAGATCAGACACCTCACGTCTTGCGGACACCTGTATTGCCTCCCATGCACCGCCGCGCGCGCCAGCATGGACGTCGGTCCAACCCGCTGCTACTAAAGGGAATTCCCGCTTGCGCTTATCAACGAGGCGCTGAAAGGCTTCTATGAGAGGCCGAGCGACTAAAGAGGAAACTGCGAGAGAGGTAGAGGTAGGCGTGGGGGTGGTAGTTTGTTGTCAAGAGTGTGAAAGAAAGAGTTGAACGTAGTTAACTGTGCATAGTGTTGTGGTGATAAGTTATCAATTGAATCAAGATCATCTGTGAAGATGCTGAGGTACTCGCTCACAGTAGTCACCATCTATCAATCGGCCTCAGTCCAGACATTCGCAGCTTGAATCGAATTTTGGCTATCACAAGGGCTGCTGTACCTTCGCCACCACGATCTACCCCCCAGTCAGTCAGCCCATCGATACTTCTTCGCTCCGGATCAATAGAAAGCCACGAAGGTCTCGCCAGCAGTGTCAACTGGATCTGGATACCTATCCTACCTCACGAACAGCTCGCTCGAACCATCGAAATGACACAGTCCACCTCAACCACCTCAACCACCTCAACCTCCGTTGCTCTCGGCTCTCGGAGTGGCGGAACTCAGTGACATTTCCCAGGTTGGAAGACAAGACCATCAATTAGGGGTGCTGTACTGCCACATACCGGATGTGGTGTGCTTTGCTTGTTTGGCTCTTGCCAGTCGCTCGACGAAATCCCACCACAAATCTAGTACACCCAAGTCGGAAGGAAGCAATGCCGACCTTCACCTCCACCTCTGCTCAGTCGTCAAGCTGTGCGTGCTGCTTCACGAGTCTGAGCAGCAACCGGAGCTGGTGTCCTTCCTCCATCAGATTTCTCGAGACTCTCATTCTGCCCGTTAGGTTCAATCAATGGTTCGACCTCGGCATCTGACAGTTGACGACGAGCTCAGTTCTCCACAAACCTCTCAGTCAGTTGCCCAAACGACTAGCCCAGATCAGTTTGCTGCAGTCATCTAACAAGTAGGCGAGGTACATGGCGGGCGTGTGGCACCACTACCACCACGGCGATGCTGGCACTGGCATCGCTGACGAGCAGCAGCGGCAGTACATGGTGGAGGCTCTGAGGCCAGCGGTCCAGGGCCACTTCACGAGCGACACGATCGAAGTCGACGATGATGACGCCGAGGACCTGGAGCGCTTGGTGTCCGAAGTGTACGCGCTGGAGATGCATCGCGAAGAGCTCCGCTTAGCCGAGCAGCTCCGCTTGGACGAAGCGGTCGCGATCAGCCTGGCCGACGCCGAAGCGTGCAAGTTGCTTGGCCAGCCGAATGGTGATGACGATAATGACGATGAAGACCTGGTTGTCATCGGCCCATCCGACTTGGAATCCAAGCCTGCGCCGAGCTGCACGTGCTGTCTCACCCAGTTGGACAACGAGAGGACGCGCCGGATCCTGCCCTGCGGCCACCTCTACTGCTTGCACTGCGTCGCGACGCGCGCGGGGATGAGCGTCCGCGACCGCACGCTGCTGCCGGCGCACTGCTGCCGCAAGGAGTTCCCTATTGACTACGTGAAAGAGGCGCTGAACCCATCGGACTTTGTGTTGTACGAACGGTTCCTCAAGGAGAAGCACTGGACGTCTCTGGACCTGGAGTCAGACAAGGAGTACGCGCACGCTGCCAAGCAGAACGGCTGCAAACAGTGCCCCGGGTGCGGCATCGGTGTCTCGAAGATCTCGGGCTGCAACCGCATGAAGTGCTGCAACGGCCACGAGTTCTGCTTTGACTGTGGTAAAGTGTGGAAGACCTGTCCGTGCTACTACCCCGGTGGCGGCTACTGAGAGGTTCTTGCTGCTGCTGGTGGTGCTGGCTGTTGCGTTGTTGGCGCTATAATAACGGTTGTTGGTTTCGGAGAATGGTTGAGTCGGAGAGCGCCTATCTATCTAGGTGTCTACCAGACACAGTCTGAGTGCCTGTGGACGCACTATCTTCCTAGTTAATGAAGCGAAATTGATTGGATTGGCAAAGTCTACTTCTTTGAAAAGAAATGGATCGTTAGTCCTTCCTCCGTGATCGAGTGACTGGTGCATTTGCAACCTGATGCGTTGATGCACCATTGGTCGCCAACCAAATCCATGCCATTTCCAACATTGTCATTGTCAAGTTCTCCAGCGCAACATTGTGGGAGAGCAGAAGGCCCCGAAACGACGCGGCCTTTCGAACGTCACGGGCGACTTGTGGAGTATTGATATCAGCATCCATCCATTCACGAATTGCCCGTCAATACTCAAAGCTGAGAGCGCGCTGCAATGGGGAAAACGTCCTTCACCATCGCGATCCTCAAGCCCGAGATCGCTTCGGGCGTGTACAAATTCGCAAGCGCCCCTGACAGAATTCCCTCTTCTTCTAGCTCTTCTCTGAGCCGACAGAGCACCAGCCGCACCAACGATGACAGCGACGACCCAAGCAACAGCAGCGATCCGTCCCAAGACCTCGACCCAGAAGCAGAGATACCTCAAGTGCCTCTACGCTCGTCCATCGCGGGCGTCACGGCCGTCGAAGCCGCGCTGCTATACCCGAACGGCCAGATCCTCGCCAATTTCTTCGCGCGCATCGCAAAGGCCGGCTTCACAGTCCAGAAGAAACGCATGATACAGCTCACAAAGGCGCAGGTACGGTCACTCTTTGGATCCGAAGCCGACTGCCTCAAGGATGAGAAGGAGTTCCGCGCGTTCCTCGAGCACTTCGCCAGCGACCTGAGCATGGCGCTGCTGCTCGCGTGCCCCGAGTCTTTGAGCTCAAGTGACGCGATCACCAAGTGGAAAGCGCTCGTGGGACCGGAGAATCTGGTGGTGGCCCGCCAGGAAGCGCTCTCAGCCTCACTCCCGCACGACGAGTGGCCGCTGCACGCGCTCTGCGGCCTCAACACTATCCAGAACGGGGTTCAGAGTAGCGCAAACCTTGATTGTTTCTATCGCGAGCGTGCGTTCCTGTTCCCTTATGAAGGAAGAGGGGGAACGCCAAGGCTTGAGCGCGCTGTTGTAGCCGTGTTCTCGGGCTTCATGACCTTGTTCCCCGAGGGGAAAGCGCTGCTGCTCGCGAAACTGAATGCCGGCGGTGCGTTTGTAGTGAAAACGGCCGAGAATTGCCGCTTTCCATCACTCAAGGAGCTCAGTTTAGTGGCGAAAGAGCTGCATCCGGTCACGAACGAGCAGCACCGCGACGAGTTCCTGCAGTGTCTACAACAGGTGGTCGGAATGATTGATGTGGAGAATGGGGGCAGCTGTTGTTGCTGTCTTCTCGAAGTGGAAGCGCTAGATTTACCCACAAAGGTGCGCGGTATCCTCGGCCCCGCGTCTCTCGAAAGCGCGCGTGTCTATTTTCCCGAGAGCGTCCGCGCAGAAATCCCACAACCCATGGCGTCGCTAGATCACGTGAGGACGTTGGAGAACGAGACCACTTGCCTGGAGAGCGGGATCTTTGTGTCCTTCGACCCAAGGACCGCCCACATTCTCGCGAACCACACAGCCAAGGATGACGAGATCGAGCACACGTTCGCGATCATCAAGCCGGGGACCGCGAGCGATCCACTCGCAGTGCGGAAGATCCAGAGCGCGATCCGTGCGTTCGGGTTCACGGTCGAGAAGGAGCGCCGCCTGCTGCTCACAAGGGCTCAGGCCGCCACTTTCTACGGCGAGCACTGCGGCAAGGCGTTCTTTGAGCGTTTGCTGGCGTTCATGACGTCGGGCGAGATCGTCGCGATGCAACTCGCGCGAAAGAACGCAATCCTGACGTGGCGCGGGCTCATGGGGTCCACAAACGCGCTCAAGGCACGCGAGACGCATCCGTGGACTCTAAGAGCGCGCTTTGGCATCGACGGCACGAGGAACGCGACGCATGGCAGCGACGCGAAGAGCAGCGCGAGGCGCGAGCTCAAGTTCTTCTTTGGTGGAGGGCTCCAGGCGTTTGCCAATGGTAGTGATACTCTTCAGGACAAGGCGGCGCATGGCTCGAAGGTGATCGCGCAGCGAGCGCTGCCGTCTCCGTACCAACCAGAGCTGACGCTTGAGAAAGTGCTGACCCTGGCGCTGGATGAAATACTGGGCTTTGAAGTGATGACTCAGGTGGAGGCGTGCTCGTGGCTCGGGAACTGGTTGGTCGAGTACTCGCAACGCCAGCAGCTCAAGCAGCACTCCGAGCAAGAACAGGGCAGCAGTTCACTGACACCGAGTCACTCACAATCAAACATTTTCAAACCTGGCGCTGGAGCGACAGTGAAGATGAAGAAGCAGCAGGTTGCCTCAGTGGACTCGTTAGAGCTGCTTTTCGGCGCCAACTGCACTTTCATGGTGGTTTTCTATGAAAAAGACGTGCCTCTGCCATTGCGCGCGGCTGTGGGCGAAGCGCTCTGCTCGCTCGCGGCTCAAAACCAATTCCTCTTTCTCGACGTGGCTACTGCGCTTCGAGAATCTGGGAGCGTGGGGTCGCTCGTGAATCGCGTCAAAGCGTCGGGGAAGCGAAAGTTCGTGCTGCACGACGTTGACCCAAAGTCCGCGGTGCTCCTCGGGAACTTCCATCAACAACTGGAGTGGCGAATCAACTTTGCAGTCACTATCAGCCATAACACCAGCAACAACACAAACCCGGTGGTATCCCAGATAGCAGAGTCGACGACTGAGCTGAACCCGATGGTTCCTCACGTGTACTACAATCTACAGCAGCAATCGTTCAACGGTTTCACAATGGACCGGAGGTTCCAGGCGTTCTTCGCTGGGATCTTCAGTCCCGTGCTCGCCATCGTTCACGACCCAAAGAAGCTCGTGGAGCTTGCACGATGGAGCGCTGTCGCCCAGCAATTCGGGTTCAAGCTGCTGGCGTTTGAGGATTTGATCCAATCGCGAATCGCCAAAGAGCGCAGTGCGAACGGCACGTTCATGCAACTGCGCCGCACGCGCGCCAAGATCCCCCACGAACTGCTCTTCGCGCTTTTCAGCGATGCTGTCAACAATTTCCAGCCAAAGAGCGCGAGTGACGATGAAGCAATGGGATGCGCTCGGAAGTTCCTCATCTGCGGCTTTCCGTTCGAATCTGAAGCGCTGCCGACAGAGTTTGAAGAGCACGTGGGGTCGATGTATCGTTTGCTGAACGTCCACACGAAAGAGATCACGACGGGATCAAAGAGAGACGACAACGCTGCTGGTTTTGGTGGCGCCAATGCCTGGATCTCCCATGCGAGAAAGCGAGGCGTTGTTACGGACCTACAAACCGACCCAGACACTTCAATTTCGACAGGTGGTAGTGACCTCCTCTCGGCTTCGTGTGGCTTGTCATTTGGTCCGATCGTAGGCTTCTGCGTTGGCGAAGAGCAGAGCAATGAGCGCATCCTGCAGTTCAAGAGTTTGGCTCAGACTCAAGGCTTCATCTGGTTGGACGTGAGCCACTTTGGTGTGGGATCTCCAGAGAGTCCTCAACAGGAGGACACTATGGGCAGACTGAAGCGCGTGCTGCTTCGCGCGAACGCCGGCTGTGAGAAAGTCGTCCTTTACAGGTTTCCACTTTCAAAAGAAACGCTATTGGCGTTCATGGAGCGCATTTGCATGCCTCATTTTGTGGCGATCGCGTCCTCTTTGGTCAAGAGCTCGTCTTCTGGGATGCAGGACTTTGTCCGAGTGCTGGACGAGTTCCCACAGATCGTCCAGCTGGACATTGCGCACGCGCTAGAGACCAACTCCAGCAGCAGCAGCAATGATGTCACTGTAGCGCGACTCCTGAGTGTCCTCTTTGGAAAGAGGGTGTCTTTCTTGGTTGGCGACTCAGTGGATCTCAACCGCGAGAATATGCAGACTGCAGTCGCATCACTTGGCTACTGTGTTCTTGATCTCTGCAAGCAGAAACAGCAAGCGCGTCCATCTGACGTGGACACTCTCACCAACGATCCCGTCATTATCAATGTGCAGGTTCAGAGCATCGTGAGCCAGATTCAAGCCATAGCAGGACCGCGATGCCTCGTGATCGGAGCCCCAGAGCACCTGAGTTTTGTAAGTCGAGCTGGCATCCAGATCAGTGATGTGTCATTGTCAGCCACCATTGAACTCACCTCACTAACTCATTGGTTTTTTGCTGTTGTTGTTGCTTATAGTTTCAAGCGCTGGAGGCGAGAGTCGGCAGCGCAGTCGACAAGATCGTGCTACTCAAGCATGTGGAGCGCCAGGCGCCGCCTCGCGCCTCGAAGCGAGACGACGAGGGCGAGGACTACTACTCGGACGAGGAGGAGGAGCTCGAGCGCCAGCGGCAGCTCAAGGCGCGCGCGGCTATGCCCAAGCACCTGGACGAGCTGCTGCAGGTCTACGGGCAGGTCTACGGACTAGCAAAATCCAGTAGTAGCTCCAGTGGTGGCACTGGAGCCACTTCTCAAATTGTCGTCTCGAGAGTGACATTCTTGGAAGTCTCCGACAAGGTCTACGACCACACAAAGAGCCAGCTGATGCCGGTGGTGCTCGGGGTGGTCGGTAACGCGCACACTTTCTACGCCAGTGCGCTGAGCTTCTACGCCAAACGCCACGCGATCGCACTGCTGCCGAGTGCCTGGTGGTCAAGCGGGTCTGGTGCTGCGAACAAAGACGACAGTATGACTCTGGACGAGAAGACGACGAAGTTCCAGCGCTTCGTCGCAGAAACGGCCTTCGCGATCTACTTTGCTGACGGCTTCCCGCGCACGACGAGTGACGCGGCGCCGTACGTCGCCCAGCAGCTCTGGGTGCTCGAGCGGACCGTCGCCCCCATGCAGGCGCTCGTGCACTTCACGGCGTCCATGGGCGTGCTGGTGGAGCGCAAGCCCGAGGGCGTAACGCGCAACATGCTCGAGGACGCGCAGGACGAGTCGGACGCGGAGACAAGTGAGCTGCTTGCGTTCTTTGGTGGATCGTCCACATCGTCCACTTCAGCGTCCTCCCAAAAGCGACAGAAAGTGCTGAGCGGCACGTGCGAACGAGGGCTCGCTGACGCCCAGGAAGAGCTCGAGGAGGTGTTGCTGCGCGCCGGCGTCCTCCGCTAGTGGACACTTTGATACCTCACAACAACAGGGAAGAAGAAGAAGAAGGAAGACCAAAGCACTAAAGGATGTTGACAATGTTTCCTCATGTATTGGAATGTTTTCTTTTCTAAATAGGTTACGACTGTGATTGATTGATTGATTGATTGTGTGTGTGTGTGGGGGGGGGTAATACTTGTGGGAGCTCTTGAGTCTCTCTCTCAAATCTAACAACGGCTGCTTACTATGCTGACTATCTTTCTATTGGTTTTCTATTGCTCGTACTCGTCATACTGCTGGTTGTGGTACTGGCTGCTGTGCTGTTGCACCTGCTGCTGCTTGCCGTGCTTGATGCAGAAGCCGCCCGAGCGCGCCGCGTGCGTGCAGCCGTCGGTGGCGCAGCGCTTGCCGCCGCCGTGCGAGTAGCAGATGCCGCCGGACTGCGCACTCTTGGCGCAGTTGGCGATCGCGCACCGCCGGCCGCCGCCGTGCGAGATGCAGAAGCCGCCGCGATGCGCGCACTTGGAGCAGCCGTCCATCTTGCAGAAGTGGCGCCCGCCGTGCTCCATGCAGAGACCCTTTCGGCGCGCGGCGTTCACGCAGTGCTCGCGGCGGCACTTGGTCGCGGGCTTGGACGACGAGGGGGCGGACACTCTCGCGGAGGAGGTGGACGCAAACGCGGCCGTAACTGCTCGGGAGGACAATGTCGTGGTGGACACTGACGAGGAGCCCGCTGCCGTTGGAGTGGGCGCAGCGGACGTCTCCGAGCCGTGGTCGTAGGACGAGTAGGACGACGTAGACGACGCTGGGGACGAGATTGTGTTTATGCTCGCGAGCGGAGACACGTGGCCGTCCAGTCCCACGGACTTGAGCGTCGGCAGGATCGGTCGAGACTGATCCTGCGGGTACTGCAGCTGCTGCTGGTGGTGGCTGAACGGCGAAAGCTGGTGGTGGCGCTCGAGCGGCGACGACGAAGAGGAGGACGACGTGCTGAGCATGCTCGGGATCGAGAACTCGTAGCGCACCTGCGGAAGCGTGGGTCGCACCATCGGGCTCCGGCTGGAGCTCATCGGGGAGCTCGAGTACGGGCGGCTCATGGGGTACTGGGACTGGTTGGACTGGTTGGTCTGTTGGACCTGCTGCTGGTGGTGGTCGGGACAGAGCTCCTGGATCTTGGCCGTGTTGGCACAGCCCAGTTGGCGGCACCGGCGCGGCACGGAGCGTAGAGGCGCGAGGCCGATGAGCGGACGCGTGCTGTTGGGTGGGCTGATGGAGCTGACCGTGAGCGGTGGTAGCAGCGGGTAGTGGCTGGGCTGGCCCTGGCTGTAGGACGACTGCGGGTAGCCCTGCGGCTGGCCGTGGATCTGCGGACGTGGGAGGTCGTGGACGCTCTGGCGCAGCGGGATCTCCGGGGCCGAGACGACCGTGAGGTGGTGGTGGACGTGGCGTGCGCGCTTGGCCTCGGACGGGCTCTGGTAGTGCGGGTCGTGGCTCGGGGTATGCGGCTGGTACTCGTCCGCGTCGTTGAGGATGCGGCGGTGGCCATGTCCGACAGACGCCGACGAGCTGTAGTAGTACTTGGGCGTCCGCATGCCCGTGTCCATATCCATACTGTTGTTGTTGTTGTTGTGGGCGTCCGCGCTGAGCCACATCGAGACGTTGGGCTGCATGCTGCGGCTTCTACACTGGAATAATGGTAATGTAGAGTCTGTGTGAGGGAAGAAAAAATCAGGCTGACTGACTGACGGACGGACTGGGTGCTGGATCTGGATCTGGGTTTGTTGTTGCTGGACCGGGGGCTGGCCGAACTCTGAGAGGCTTTGCGGCTGGCTCTGGGGGTCAAGCGTGGACGATACACTGCGAATTGGCAAATGAGCAGTGTGGGGGGCTGGTGGCCGATTCGTTTGGATCGGATTGGATATGGCTGTTAGTTGTGGATGGGGCTGGCGGATCGGCACCCGTCCGGCGGCCGGCGTGTCACTTGGCCGATGGATGATCTTCGGCTTTGAAGGTGAGCCAAGTGCAAGAGTGGGACGACCGCCGCGCACATGAACAGAGAGAGAGAGAGTGCAAGAGTGGGACAGAGGGCCGGTCGGTAATTTACCAGCCGGCGCCAGGCGCTCCGAGGCTTTTGTGGCTCAGCGCGCGAACCGCAGAGAGCCATTGCACTGCAGACTCCAGCTGGGCGGAGCAACACGCCGAGTTGCCCACTAAGGAGGACTTGGTGGCGCATTGGCATTTCGTTTGTGTGGTTTTGTGAGAAAAATAAGTGGCGGGAAAATGTGCCATATCGCTCGCTCCCATTGATATAAATTAGGAGCATTGTCGAACGGCGGGGCGATTTGTATAGAGTTAACGTTGGGTCTCTTTTTGACACTTTTGGCATTCGTAACTTATTGGCTGTGACTCATAAGAATTGGTGTGGTGGAGACCCAACTCTATGTGAAGTCTGTGTTTTTAGATCGATCGTGGCTGAAGTTGGAGAAACGACCACACCCTTGCCGAATCAGGTAGCGGTAATTTAAATCTTTGCAACGGCCAAATCACGCCCAAATGCATAGAGCAAACATAATAAATTACGCCAAGCTGATTTATTGCACCCAGGATTCATCAAGATGCAAAGGCTATCTAAAATCTCGATGTACAAATATAAAGTACTGCGTTTTGGAGAGTATCAAGTGGGCACACAGCTTGGATTCCGTATGCTCTCAAAACATTGTGTTTCTCATCTTCAAGATACTCTCTTAACCAATTGATCATGATAAGCAGAGTATGCAGCTGCTGCGTATCGCTTCATGATGGCATAACGTTCCTGGAAGCGCTGCGAAATTCGTAAATTTTGCGCGAACGCGCCCGCAACGCGCCGCACAAAAGCGGTCGTGCGCTCGTGAAAATGGTAAAATGACTTGGCCATGTTGCGGAAAAGGGTAGTAAAGTACCAACCCTCTTTAAGACAGTTACTGTCGCGCAAAGTGGGAAAATGACTGGTCGAGCGATCGGATTTACCATTTATGGCAGATAAGCAGGATACCAAACCTTTTTGTGCGTCTTGATGTTGCGGTGAGGCTGCCAATTGGCTTGGCTTGGGGGTTGGATAGACTCAAATCGGTGGACGATGGTGTGAAGAAAGATCTGCGTGTGTGAGTGAGGATTCCTGGAAAAAGCGTCCTGCGCGAGGGAGGGGGAGGGAGCGCGCGTGGATACATTGTGGAGACCGTGCGCGATTGTCGCGTCCCTCCCTACCGCCACGTTTAAAAGATCGCGAGTATCGCACGCGCTCGCGTCTCGTGTAAAGACACAACAGCTCACACAAATGGTCATTGACTTTTGCTGTTCACACAAATGTTGCTTTGCTCAAGCAAGCCTTGCTCAAAATGTGCTTGCTTGTTGGCCAGCCAGTATTCCTCTCGGATTGAGATCACTTGCTTGTGTCGAGCGCAAATAAGCAATAGCCGTTGCGCTCTCCGTCCCAGCTGGGCGTGAGCGCGTTACAAAGCGAAAGCCAGCGAGCCATCTGGGAGGTGGGGGCTCTGCACCGCGGTGCTTTTGCATCGGCGACATGTTAAAACGACGAGTCAGCAGCCTTTGGCCATGTGGCTCGAAGAGGCGGGCGGGTGGGTCGCGATTAATGGGGTGCTCGTCCTTAGTGCTCGCTCGTCCTTGTGTCGTTTGTGTTGTTTGTGTGCGCAAGAAGGGTCGCGAACGGGGGCAAAACAAGCCACACACAACAAAACAAGTGGAACATTGAAGTGGCTGTCAACACGCCAGCCAGTTCCACTTCATGGCGACCTCTGAACAACCTCTGAACAAGACAGCACACAAGAAGAGCGGTTTCGCGCTCTTCTCTTGCGCAAAATGTGCAGATATTCAGATCACTCTATATGGACAAGAACACCACGCTAGAGAGCAACAACACAGACTTTCAAAAATCGTACCAGCAAGCTGTTTGTTTGTGTGTTTGTGTCGCGCAACTTCACAAGCTAGACTTGACAAAAGCAACAAGTCGGTGCGGTCAAGTGTTTTGGGCAGCAGTTTGGATGCTCCAGTATGCGAAACCCCCAGCCAGATAGCAGATGGTAAACTCGCGAGTCCGCAGCAGAGTTGTTTGCGTCCGTCAGTGTGGGGACACTTTTTTCGTCATGGCTTCCACCTTTTAGAGTAGGGACCATGTGATGCAGCCGCACTTTCAACGAAAGGATTTAGTGTTGCGTTGTGAAGATGTCTGCGTATTCAGCAACACACACTGGCTGCACGTGACGGAACGAATGAATGAATGAGGAGAGCCATCGGAATGGCTCCGAGTCAGTAAACCTGCTGCTTGTTGACTTGAAAACGAAGGATGGATGATTCAGTGTGCGTACTGCATATGCAATGTGTATCTTGCTTGTTGCGATACGGCGCGAACGAGCAAGCGCTTGTACAAAACCAACTTGTTGCCACCATGGGATCTGTTTGTTTTCCCCCTCGAGCTGCTTGGTGGCTGCACTACTGGCGCATCGCTTGCGGATCGTCCACAAACGCGCGTTGTCCATGTGCTGCTCTGCGCGCAAGCCACCAAAACAGATCAGACTCGAGCGAGCGGTTGCTCAGCGTATTTTGGTAGTGGTCGCTGGATTTTATGAGCGCCAGAGCGCAAGCTGTTCAAGGAAGTGTGCAAGGATCGCAGCTGAGCGGCTTGCTTTGCTTGTCGGTGCATACGCGGTCGACTAATCAGAGTACCCCCTCAGACAGACACCCAAGTTCCCAAAGTTCCACTTGCGCTGGGGCACGCAAGTCGCTGCTGCTAAGACCGTGTTGACCTATTCGCTTGCTCGATTTGTGTTGTTTTGCTTGCTCGATGTGTTTGGGTGGCGCAATCGCAAGCGCGCACAGGAATGGTGCTTGATGCAGTGTCCAACGTTCGCTTGATGCTGCTTCGGTCTTGTTTGCTTGAAGAGAACAATGAACGATTGGAGATGCATTTCGCGTTGTGGTGGAGGCGGACCACGACAGAGCGGTCGACGTAACGTGTCCCACAGCCACGTCAACAACCCCTGGGCAACTTGCTGCTGCTGCTGCGAAAGAAACCAAATCCTCACCCAATTTGGCAAAGACAGGCACATGCGAATGCATCAGCGCATGAGCAATCGCGTACGTCAACGCCCCAACACAACTGGACACCCTTTGCTGCTGACGCACGCGAAGGTGCAACCGTAGGTGCAGCGAGAAGGGTCATCTGAAACATATAGTCGACTGTCAAATAAACTTCAAACATAGTTTGCATGATAAAATACCTGTATTACTATTTTAGAGCTAAGTAGTTTTTAATTTTTGTATAAGAGTAATTTTTAGGTGTTATGCCAGCATATACTATTAACGATAATACAAATTTGTGAATGGTCGATTTTACGATTGTGACTTGTTTTCCTCAGTTCATAGCATTTTCCGCTGCTTTCGTTTGTATTCTCCAGCAGTTGATTCGCTTTGTGCCGCGTTTGTATCGACTTGCTACTCTTGTTAGTTTAGATATTAATAAGTGCGAGTGCCAAAATTACGCTCGAATAAGGCATACAAAATGCCATACGATTCACTTTCATCACTATGGACGGCATTTTGGCAGATTTGCGAAAACCACATTTTGTGACAAAATACATTTCGATAGTGAAGAAAGTGAATAGTGTAGAGGTTCGTATACTTTTGGCGACAGCGTGCATTTTGGCACAGATTGAAATACGGCGCCTCAATAGTGAATTTTACGAGGTGATTGCATAAAAGTAGGAAGGCGAATGAACTTTTCGGATGCATCGGAGAGTCCCTACACTATGAGCGCTTCAACATCGAAGCTCATCAGAAATCCTTTTCTCTCCTTCATGAAATGCTCATGAATCGTGTACATCAACCCACCTTCATGTCCAGATCGGCCGTGCGGCACCTCGGCCTTCTTCTTCCCGAAGATGCGGTTCATGGCGTAAGCTTCTTGCGATACTGTTGGGACTGCTGACGAGAGCTTGGAGAGCGGCAGACAACGAGCGGC
>JAASFU010000885.1:0-13752 GCA_023333955.1 Globisporangium paroecandrum | reverse complement strand
GGCACTGGTGCGGCTGCTCGCCCGTGTGCGTCTTCATGTGCTCGTGCAGTGTGAACTTGCGGTGGAAGCGGCCGCCGCAGTTCGGGAACGGGCACAGGAACGGACGGTCCTGGCTCGGGTCGCGGAAGCGGTGGCCGGACGTCGAGGCAACTGGGGCTGGAGGTGCTGGACGGGGGAGCGGAGGCAGCGCCGAAGCGAGCGATGGAAGCGAAGCGGTCGACGCGGTCATTGTGGATAGGTGGATTGATACAGATACTGTGGGCGAGGTTCAAGATGGAAGATCGATCCACTAGAGAAACAGAAAGTGGCAGTCTGACTGTCTGCTGTCGAGCTCTGCGCTCGTGGCTTTCGTTTGAGTAATGACGTCCTTCTAGCTATTAAACGCAGCGTTGATTTGATAAGTGCTCCTCGCGGCTCTCATCAAGTGCGAAGTGCGAGATCGATGATCGACCGAGCGATTGAGCAAGCTCAAGTCTCAAGAGGGACTCGTCAATCAGAGACACAAAGCGGAAAGGGGTGGCGCGCGAGGGACGGGCCATTTTTTTCTGACAACCTCGCAGAATGGGTGTGCGAGCCCGAAACCTCAAGATTATGGGCGGATTACGGACCCTCGGTGGTTGTGAAGGCGCGTCTGGCAAGGCGGCGCAGGCTCCGATGCAACCGGGTTGTTTCCCAGGTTTGCGTGGGCAAATTGGCTGGCTTCTGCGCGCCATCTGGGCGTGTGGGTGAGCTTTTCGAGTGAAAAGCTCACTTGTCGCCACCTGATGAGGTTACCAACCGGGGAGACTTTGGAGAAGCGTCCCGGCTCTTCTCTTGTGAGTTTCAAGTCAAGTGAACGCTTGGTCAAAATTTACCATGCTGTGTGTCGCCACCACCAACACTCTCAATAGAGAGTCTTTTGTAAGCGAAACCAGCTGGCTGGTAAAAATGACGACGCCCTTGTCTGCTCCATTACACCCCAACAAACAGCGTGTGGCACTAACGCTCGGAGAAATGAAAACTTTGGAGTGCCAAGCACAAGAGGCTGGACGAATGGTGCTAGTATCGGGAATAAGAGTCAAACCCTGGCTACGTGGTTCTTCTTTGTTTTTCCGAGCCGCGGGCGTCCTTGTTTGTTGGAGATTCATTGCGCTTTTTGCTTGGCAAGCTTGCCAGATGAACAGCCTGGGTGGCAGGGGTTTTGAAGGGCGTCGTCAGCGTCAGACACAGCTGCGTCTCCATCGCATGTTGCCTACAGCGACTTGCGAAATGTAAAGGCGGCAGCCATGCAACCATAGAGAGAGAGAGAGAGACGATCTGGAGAGACTGGGGATGAGAAGGTGGTCGTGGTGGTAACGGCACAGGTGAGAAGGAAGAAGGACTGAAGCCGAATCATGAAGGGCTGCAAAGCATGTGCTGGCACGCTGTAGGTACTGCTCGCAGAGCAGCCCGCTTGACCAACATTGGTCAGCAAAAACAAAGAGGATCCCCACCCACGCACACCCCTTACGTACGTATGTACTTGCTCCATGCCTGACGCCCTGACGCATCGAGGTAGTGACACATCAAAACGAAATCTTGTCGAGTATCCAGGTGCACCATCGGATACTCTCGCATACAGTTGTGGAGCCAGGGTTCATTCATGGATGCATTCGTGGTTCGCAACAACGACAACCGAGCGATACATGGCCACACACACCACTGTGTCAAGAGATCCAGACCCCTCAAAATATCCGATCGATAGACCTGCGGCTCCAACACTAAAACCCGCACATGGGCGGCCATGAGCGTCAAAATATGTAGCACTGTCCGCAGTGCGTTCGGTGGCCGGTCTGGACTTTGTGATGATGGTTCCAGGGACGAATCAATTGGGGGCACACAAAACGCAGGGTGCAATACTATTAGATCTTGCCGAACCCAAGCAATACAGAGCGTGGCACCGTCTGCACCATCTGCTCGAGTCATCGCGCGCTTGGTCTCTTTCGCCCCGACTTTCTGAGCTGCTCAGAGAGAGAGGAGAGAGAAAGCCCAGGAACTCAGAACGCCGAGTCACCAAACACGGAGATGTGCTCAGCTCGTGTAGCCACCTTCTCGCCATAGCCGAGCCATCAAGACGAGCCAGCCCTGCGTTGCGACGCACCTCGAAATGCGCAATCTCGAGAAGAACTCAGTCTGATCAGAATCGAGGGAGCGCAGTACTGTACCGTAATGTCATTCCAGATGTTGTTGAGTGCGAAGGCGCAGAAATGCTCACACAGGGTATGCGCTTAGGAGACATTTTGGGAGCTCACACGATTAAAACGTCCAAAATATCAACGAGCTCGTAGGCGTCTAGCGCAATTGGGAGCCTCAACTCCATCAAACATAACTGTACCGTGCTCCTCCACTGATACTCATACAACAGAGCCTCCATCATACAGTGGCGCCTTCGAACGCGCAGGGTCCGTTGCATTGGCAGCATTAACCAACCTGAATTGGTCTTCAAGGTCTGAATGGAGAGGGACTGTACAATTGGGATGACGCAATCAACTATTTCATGCTTGTAGAGGATATGCACCTAAAGACTCAATATTTGCATTTCGTCGTGACGTCACATGGCACATATTCACGAGTGTCAGTCAACCCCGCTTTCTTCGAAAATCTACCACCGCACTCATCGGCGCGCTCTGCGCACTCAACACCGGTTCATTAGCTGGTTTCCTTCTCCTCGTTTAGATTGAATCCAAGAGTCCGTCGCGCCTTCGCAAAATACAGCAGCGCTGCTGTTGCTTCACTAGCTACACACACACACCGCGAGAGAATGCTATAAGCGCCTCGCATGCGTGATTGATTATTAGGACGATTGTTGCAGGTGTGAGAGTATAATATCGAGTCCGTCGTCACCAGGTGGCGCTGTACCGTAGGCTGGAAAACACAGCCATTATTTCTCTCGAAACCGTGCCGTTTGACATTGCTGCGCTTGGCAAGCCAAAGGCTTCCACTTGCTTCTTCGGAGTGTGCTGTCGTCGGGTCGGATGGCTGGATCCGTGATTGTGTCGCGGGAGCCGTCGGCTTCTTGTCTACGCTCCTCAAGCTTCTCGAGCCGCACGCTTTGTTCTTCCAACTTCTGCATGGGGTCAAACTTTGACTCAGTACCGTACAGTCAGCTTGCGCACTTGGAACCTCAGCCCCGGCCATCATCGCCCGCTATCGCTATTATTCCGATACAAAACGCTGGAGAACAGTCCAATGATACTCACTGGTAGCACCGCCGACGATTTAGCGAGTGAGGGCCTTTCCTGTAACACAGGGCTTTTCACGCCAACACAGGACACGAAACGCGCAGAGACAAGCGCGCTTGAAGCTTTCACAAAGCCAGCAAAAGGCGAGTCCTCCACGTGGGATCCGTTCGGTCTCTGCACGCTGTGTCGCGACGCATCCCCCCTGGGATGGCGAACTTTATTGCTCGCAATCCTCTTTATCTCGTGCTATTCGTATGCTAGCAATTGTTCAAAGATATATTTGTGTCCACAATTGTGCTCGTATCGCATGTGTTTGCAAAATTAAAGAGGGTGCAGGGACTCGCGGCTGAAGGCTGCCTCGCCGAGATGGCGAGCCACTTTTGGCCCCAAGCACACCGCTCAACGGAGACTGTGGAACCATGGAGCTACTACGAGTGGGAGCTCAAGCGTGTCAAAGGAAATTAGACGCAGGGTCAACGGGATTGTGCCTTGCCTTGGCTTGACGTGCGTGCGGTCTTGTCTCGAGACACGCACGAGCGACTCCAACACATGTGCTCGGAGAATCTACCTCACGCGGCGGCGCAACGTACGTCCTCCCTCCGCTTCGTTGATCCACCCATGTCTGCCTGGGGTTTATGCTTTGCATCGCGCCTTTCACGCGATCTAAATTATGCCTGTCGGTCGAGGCTGTAATGCAAGGAGTCCCACCGTGGAGAGGACAACTCTAGCATAATACGCTCAGATTGCTGACAGCGGCAAGCACGAGAAAGAAAATGGCGGCTCTCTCTATGTTTTTGCATCGGGAGAGTACCTACCGTGGGGGTCTTGCCACTAGGGTTTTCAACAGTTCGCGTTCTCTGTCTTGTCCACCCACACACACCCTCACGACTCACGACGAGACCACACACAATACAGAATCGCACACTCGCAAATTCTCGATTCTAGGTGGTGTGGTGGTTGCTCAATCGGTTCTTCGTATCGCATGCATGCCACTGCTGTGTCAAGGAACAGATGCAAGTGGGACATCGGCCTGGAAACGTGTTGACTGCCTCGCGGTTGGTTGGAGGTTGTTGTCAGTTTTACCCAGAAGGGGCTGTCAAGTCAGTCACCAATGCCATTTGCATACAGAGGTTGACATGGGGTGCGCGCGGGCCGAGTGCTGTGCTGTGTTGTTACTGTTGTGTGTGGTCTGCTGGCTGCGTGTGGTTTGCTGGTTGTGTGACTTGAGCCATTTATGCCGACCATTTTGTTTGGTCGGGACGCTCGATTAGTCACAGCCGCCGCTTGTCACGCCTAATTGAAGAACGACAGCCATGCCAGATCAGAAGATCAGGAGATCAGATGCCATCCCATGGAAATGAACAGCACGCAGTGTATCCATCTCCCCTCGCCGTCATAGAGCCGTTTTCCATCCAGGTTGCGATGGATGTTTGTGTGGAAGGCGGGCTCCCCATGTCCGCCACTGCTCCAACTTCTGTGTTGATCACGGGACCATTTCGCTCCCAGAGCTCAATTTGTTGACAAATTGATTGGCGAGGTGGCTGCGACTTTCGAAAAGCCGAAAGGAAACAACGGGAGGAAATGGACGCATCCGCCGCTGACCAAGAGCTCGAAATGGACGCCGGTGAGCCACAAAAGCAAGTGGCTGTGGCTCTCACGACTCACCGTGCACAGGGCCCATCCGGTCGCCCAACTTCCTAACTCCCTCTAGTTGATCGATTCGTAGTATTAGCACCACTAGTTTGAGGACATTTCTCGGATCGTGTTTAGTACAGGTGACGCATGGACATAGCGTATTTCTCGGGTTGCGCTTTGTTGTATGGCTGGCTACAGGTGCGTGTTCGGAGGTTTTCGATTGAGTCGCTCGCTCGCTCGCTTTAGCGTTGACAGCTTGGGAGCTGATGCTCTTTCCTGGCGCAGCACCTAATGAAACAACGAACGATAACAAACGCCAGGTCGGAGACCTCGCGCCTGTAATTTGGTCGGGAATGAGGAAACCCACTGCTTTGTCAAATGCTTGGGTTGCGCTGTATTGTACACAGAAGCCATTACACTGCGAATACACTCACGCGTTGGACAAACCCGCGCGTTCGTTGGTCAAGGCTGGCATGTGTACACTGCAGAGGAAAAGATCTCGAGAGCAGGAAACCGGGAGGATTTGCCTCCCTTTCAACATGGGGCAACAACGGACGGAGGAAGATCAGATCTTAGGTCACTCGCTCGCTCTACCTGTGTGTAGCTTTTGGGAAAGTTTGCAGCCACAGGATTCTCCTCCTACCGTTTTTCCGACTCGATTGATCGAAAACCAGGTCAGCACCAAATGCACTGCCTCACTCACGTTGCCGCTCCCAAATTGCGGTCCTCCCGACTGGTTCTCTGAACGGCACCCGCAGCTTCCCTGTCGCAATAGAAAGGCGAGTCTTCCGCTTGTGACGCACACAAAAGCTCCAGTCGCTCGCTCGCTTGCATTTCGCAGACGGTGGCGCGACGGGCAGAGACAGGACACAAAGCGATGGCGACTGTCCCAACTGCGCGCACCAAAGTGTAGCCAGGTCATGAGCCCTTGAGGGCCGTTTTCTGTTTGAGGGAAGGTTTTGAGTTGAGAATCAATCGGAGTCCAGTCAGCCTGGCTACTTAACTTGGCGAGGTCCATCCACGTCCGCTTCAGCGATTGGATCGTCCTCGCAACCTCGGCATCGCTTGACGACTTCTGAGCTCATCCAGTCACGCTCGTCCTACGATCGAAACAGCAGAGCACGGTTTGTTTGGCTCGGATGCACCACTGCGCTCTCTGTATGAGTTTCTCGAGTGGCTACGGCCGTTTGAGGGAGAGCGAAGGAACCGTTGGTCGTGGTGAATTGATTCCAGTGGCAAGCGGGCGAGGGAGATGAAAGGGTGTAAGGTGCGTGTCAGCTTCAGGCGCGTGTTTGATCTTTCAAATGACTCGCTTCTTGGATCATTTACATGTTGAGGGATGTCCGAAGCATAGGTGACCTCGTTGGCTGTGTGGGTACCGTTTGGGAATAACTTTTCCTATCAGAGAAGGATCAAAATCCAGGTCGACGAGAGAGAACGTCCGTCATTCATCAACAAGCTTTCCTGAAAATGAAAACATACGAAGCTCAACGTTACCATTCCCTTTTAGCGTGGTGAAGAAGAACTCCACACACCTGAACCGTTTGGTCACTGGGTCTATGTACGCTTGTTACGGTATCAATGAGCTTTCTAGACGTTCAGTGCTCGCGGTGGCGTCAGCGAGGACAGAGTGGCCGATCCGGGGCTGAGCACATTGTAGCCGCGACGCTGACGCTTCTGGAGTCCGAACAGCGTAGCGCCAACGACGACCACGACCGCTCCAACTACAGCAACCGTTGTAATCCACACAGTTTCTGATCCGGTCGCACCAGTCGAGGATTTAATGGTTGGTGCACTGGCTTTCACAGAAACGGTCTACACTGGAGTGGCCGTTTCGATCTCGGTTATGGCTGGCTGGAACTGCTCGGTGGCAGCGAGATGCGCAGACTCTCCGAGAGCGCTGATGACCGAGGTGATCGCTGCTTCCCACATGTGGGAGACGACCTGAGTGGTGGTGGTGGCTGGCGCAAGAATCTCGGTCTCGATCGCAGCACCGACGACCCCAGCAGAGCTCGATCCAGAGTCTGAGGAGCTGGTGTCCGAGGAGACCTGGATGGACTGAAACGAGAAGCTGGCGTTCTGCACCGTCAAGAATGTGATGGTCTCGTTGCCATCCACAGCGCTGGTGTTGATGCTGGCAGCACCGACGAACTGGGCAGTGATGTTCACAGCTGAGCCGTTGAGTGAAGGTGGGAACGTGGTGGTCTCATTGTCGTACTGGATGCTTGTGTTGAGCGAGAGTGACTGCAGCGTAACGTTCGCCCTCGCGATCAGATCCTTGAATTCGAGCGTGAGCGACGCGCGCGAGGAGACGTTGAGCAGCTTGATCAGCTCGTTGGCCGTGAAGTTGCTGAAGTCGTACGTTGGGATCACGACAGCCTCGTCGTTGTTGACACCTTCCGTCGTTGTGTTCAATGAGAAGACCGAGGAGTTCCCAGTCAAGGAGCCGTTGAAAGCCGTCGCGTTCGTTGATGCGGAGATTGAGAAGGCGGTGATGTTGACGAGCGTCGCGTTGTTCTCGATCGTGATGCTCGCGCCGCCGGTGAGCGCAATCGACGCGTTCACGTCGCCGAGGATAGAGGTAGCGTTCGCAGGAGCATCGGTCACTTGAGCTGTCGCGGTTGCCGAAGCCACAGCCACCAAGAGGCCCGCCAGAGCTAGTTGGATCGCGATCATCATGGACTTCATCGTGGGATATCTGGCAAGTCAGGCTTGTGTTGACTGGTCGATTTGCTCTCGCTTGCTCTGCTCACAATTGAGAATGAGCAAACTGAAGGCTGCGCTCTCATGAGAGCGCTCTGCCGAAAGGCTCGATTGCCAGCCACGAATGCAAAGGAACCGGATTTTGGCCCCCGTCGTGGGATAGAAATGTTGTTTTACAGCTGGAGCAGATGTGGGTACCTGGAACCAATCAGCAAGTCTGCTTGGTGCCAGGTGGTTGCTATCTGGTGAGCGATGACCCAATCGATACCTCAGGCATAGAGACCCATCCTCTCAACCAGCAAATATACAGAGGCGTTTTGCACACCGTCTACATTCACGATATCCAGTAGGATAGCGCATATCGGAATGAACTTCGTGTGGTTATTCACGCATGAGCTTCCATTCGGGTTGGCTCGTTCTCTTGGCTTTCTGTTGTTTGTCAGCATCGTGGCAGATTTTTACATCCTGAAGGGCGGCATGTGGCAGCACGCAACTGCTGGAGTTTGGGCGACAGCTTGCTGGCTGCGTTAGGGCCGACACGAGTGCGCTGACAGACACAAAAGAGAGAGAGCGGTCAGCAAGTGGATTTGATTTGAGGCCGCTAACTCCGAACCTTGGCAAGGAGTTTTTCCACAATGACGATACCCATCCATACCCATCTACCCATATCCATGCGTCCATTTCAAAAAGAAAGTACCCATTCGGGTGGGTGTGGGTACCAAGTAAAATATTTGAGAGTTGCAAGTTCGTACCTATCGACAAATGTGTTCTCTTTGGTCGGATCATGAGCCACAGCTCTCATCGAGGCAGCTGCTTCGTCCATCATTGAGCTCGCGACTGGAACCTGGCGGAGATGTTGATGCTGCTATATAGGCTCATCCGTACTCCTCTGATGCTGACCAAGGTGTTGTCATTGGTGCCGTCATGACCCGGTGGTGCACCAGGTGCTGGTGTAGCAGTACGGATAGAGGCAACTCCAGTCTGAGGTCTTGACCACACCAGCTTAACCACTTATGCACATGAACAACCCCAACTCCTCGATCCGATAGAACACCGGCTGCGGCGAGATTGTAGTGAGCATGGCACCAAGCAAACAACTACGCTAAGAACGAGAGCCCGAACGAGAGCCTTCGCCTGCCACCATTTGTGCGTTTGAGTGGAAAAGTCTTGTGCTGCGGTCCGAATGGATACGCTTGAAGATCGCTTTGCCAACCAACGGCAGCAGTACGTTCATTCGCCAGCATCGAGACCTCGAGATAGTCGTGTCGTGCGGCACCAAATCCACGAGGAGCACGAAGAACGACGTCAGGTAGAGAGCAGCAGACGGTGATGATCAAGCGCTTGGTGAGAGACAGTCACTTGCTATCCGCGGCGCACAACAAATTCATGAGCGGTAGTAGTTCTCGGCCGTGTAGATACCGGCTTCGCTCTTTCCAACACTTCTTCCAGCTGCACGGACCGAGTAGCCGCTCTCGTGGGAACGTTGCTGCTCCACACGTGAGCTGTCACATGTCCACTTTGATCTCTAACACCTCGATCTCGCCCTGGAAATTGCGTATGAGGTTCGCGCGGAGACTCTCGCAGCGGTAGAGCAGCTGGAATACACGTAGTTTACAGAGCGCTATAGCACCAAGCACGTCAACAAGCCGATCGGCTGTCATCTACCCTGCTTTCTAAACGTTTGGCATCATCGTGTTGGCGTTCAAGTGCAGAGTTGATACTGACTGCTGCTACTGCTTCAATTGGTCGTCGCCACAGATCTCTGCGGTTTGCGTTGATGGGAGTCGGTAGCCTTTATGTCTGGAATGAGTCGGATCCTGAGTTCTACGGCCGCATGCATGCATGGCTCCACATTGACAGATTTCACCTCCCTTGGGCTCCTGGTATTTGATGATCACGACTGAAAGATTTACGCATGTCTTGCACTGCGTCGAGTCCTCGGGAGTGCAATTGAGCAGCTCACCGGCAAGGTACACCTCAAAAGTCGTGCTCTTCCTAAGACATACACACACAATGGTGTGAGATCAAATCCTAGTCAACAATCTTAGGTGGAGCAAATGAAACGTACTGGACTGGGTCACACACGAGAAGCCGCTGCGCAGGATTTCGCATGCCAGGATTGTTGCCACGACCCGAATCAGTTAGCGCTGTATCCATAGGATTCCACGCGTTCTGTACGCTCTCTCGAGGTTCTGGAGTCCAACGCTCAGATTTCGCACCACAGAACGATGATCCACAGTAGCCGTTGAGATACTCATCGCCGTTTGCTGATGTTCTCGGTTAGCCGGTATGGACAAGTGCACGCATACATCGCTGACTTGTCGCGAACGAGCTGGCACAGCGCAGTAGCCGCGTTGAACTGGATACGGGAAGCAGTACTCCTTCTGGATTGTTACATTCCTTGGTTGAGGCGCACCTTGTGCACGAGATCACGCTTGCGCTTGCTGCGCAGTGCGGACGGTGGCGAATGGTGCCCAGTGATGATGTGGTCGATGGCGAGTCGGTGTGTGCACATCGAATACAGTTGACGGTCGAAATCGTGCTCGCCGGGTCTTGTCTCTTGTCGGATCTCTCGTATCGGAACGCGACGCACTCATGGGAAGTATCGAAGTGGAGGGGTGGTGTGTTGTGAGCTTTTAAATAGCGAGACAGTGCCACAGCCCACGAGTCGATGAACACTCCCTGTGGACAGCAATGATGATGGCATTCGCAACATTGTCGCGAATGACGCTCATGTTGTTGCATTCTGCTGTACCGCAACTTCTGCAGTGGTGCGGAGAGCTCGGCGTGGCGTACAGTGACGACGTATGGTGCAAATCGGCTGATTGATCCTCTCGCAGCCCGATGGTAGTGTTCTCAACACGCAGCAGCTACTGTCATCATGAGAGGTGTCGTCCGTAGAACTTTGTTGCACGTCTGCTCATTTCATTTCTTGATATGGCGGGCGTCAAAGTGCATTGAGTCGAGTGATGAAGGCGAGCGGTTGAGATCACAAACAAACCCAGTTGTTGGACCTGCTCAGACAGTTGATAGAGACACGATCGCACTCAGCCACAAACCAACCAGACACTGCCATCGATAATCGTACAGCGTTCATTCCCATGACCGCGGAGATCAGGCACGATGGAGCCCGATGCCACGCTGAAAAGTGGGATACTCTGTGTACACGCGCTCTAAAGCAGTGACACTCAGCACGCGCGCGTCGTGAAGCACCTGGACGCCGATATTGCTCGCTTCATTATGCTCGACATCGAAGAAGCCCGCTCCTAAGAATTGCGAACGTCAACTGCTGCGAACGCACTCCAAAATCTCTTTCTCTCTCTTGGTTCATCTCCATCGTAGGGTCCACCAAAGGTGAGCATAGTGTCGAGTGTAGCTGGTGTGTCCATGGTCCCCAACTGAAACATCGAGCGGCAGGCCGTTCGTGGCCTGGAGCCTGCCGATGAGAGATCACGCGTGGCGGTCACCTGTATCCATGAGCAAGCAACCCGAAGGAACGACGTCGGCCCTCTGCTGCTGTTCGTTGAGCATCTTTCCTTCGCGACCAAGATGACCAGTCAGACCGAGCATGAGTGGAGAGTCGCTGCTGCCTGTCTTCTTCGTTTGTTGCCAGCACCAACCAACGTGTGAGTCGGTTGACTTTGAGTGCGTTCGCGATCACGCGCTCGACACTGAGGGCACCGTGGACAGACGGCACGCCACGACTGAAGCAGCGGATGGCGAGAGCTCGCCAGACCTCTGGCAACAGATACGCTCACGCTGAGCCTCCGGACATGCGCACCGACTGACTGATGTACGCTCGACTGTCGCCCCTGATGTGTGATCGCCATCGAGGATCGTGCGCCAGGAAGCACGACGCACGACGCACGAAGCATGACGTTCAAATATCGCTTTTGGTCGTGGTTTGTTGCGCCACCAAACGAAAAAAACAACTTTTTGTTAGAAAACGTCTTGAATAGAAAAACATTTTTTCTGCTCAAAAATGCGTAGCGTCGTTATGAGAAAGTTCTTGGCAGCAACCGCGGTTAAGAGGACATTTTTGTGAAGGGTTCAGTTGCTTGCGCTAAAAACCGGGGGTTCACAATCGAACCCATGCCATTACTCTGCACCATTTATGCATAACTGACTCACTGGCGGTGCGCTGCGCAGCCTTCACTGGTCTGAAGTCTCTCGTGACGGAGGAATTAACGAAAGCGAGCGAGCACGTGTCGTATCAAAACAGCAGTCCAGTAGCTGTGAGCTTGAGTTACTTCATTCATTCGCCGCTGTTGTCGCGGAAAGATTGACATGGACTTCGCTTGACTTCATGATTGCCAGGCCTCTTCTCACCTTGCCATACCATCAATAAAGAGAAGACAGAGAGACCAAACAGATCAGAATGGGCTGCCTGGCTAAGTGGACGAGCACGCTGGTGCTGCTGGTGGGCGGCGTCCTGGTGCTCTACGTGACTTCCCGCGAGTGTCGGTAAACCTGACTCCTTCATTCGACCAGGTGGTGAGCTTCAAACTGGAACAAGGCGTGACAACGCCAAACATATACTCTAGTGGATACGAATGCTATACGATACCACGGTCAGCTCACACAGATACAAATATGACTCTTGTACTGGTGTGTATTTTCTTGGGTCTACAGCTCTAGTTATCGCGCGGAAACTACAACAATGAAAAGGATTCTGAAGCCGACGCCAGCTTCCTCCCTTCTTGTTTCGATTAAACGTAAGGGCTGAAGTGGGGAGTTGTAGCCAACACAAGTGGGCTCGAGGCTGGGATTGACTGGCGACGATGGCGATGCACGAAAAACGCAGCCGCCACGACCATCACAAGCGCGCCAACACTGAGCACTGCAGCAGCCAGCACGCCGTTTGTGCCGCCCGCCACGTCTTGTGCTGCAAGCTTCACAGGCTTTGGCTTTGGAGTTGCCGTAGGCTTCGGAGTGGGTGCAGCCTTAGGGGTGGCAGTTGGCTTGGGGGTGACCACTGGAGCTGGCTTTGGAGTTGGAGTAGGAGCAGCCGTCTTGATTGGTTTTCCAGCTGGCTTTGGAGTCACGATAGGAACAATTGTCGTCGGCACCGGTGTCTCTGGTGTTGACGTCGTTGGAGCTGGCGTCACAGGAGCTTCAGTGGTTGGAGCTGGCGTCACAGGAGCTTGGGTGGTTGGCGTGGGCGTTGGCGCATTGCCCGAGTTTCCAGGTTTGGAGGTTGTTGGCGTTGGTGTTGCAGGTGCCTGGGTCGTTGGTGTTGGCGTCACTGGAGCTTGGGTGGTTGGCGTTGGTGGGTTTCCACCACCAGGTCGCACTGTTGGTGGTGTTGGGGTCGTGGTTGTTGGAGCTGGTGCTGCCGTGGTAGGAGTGGGGGTTGGAGATGGGCTGTTTGGATTCCCAGCCTCTTGGGCCAAAAGGCGAGCGCTATCAACATCCTGGATCTGGGGTGCCACAGCAAAACTTTCTTGACCCGCAAAAGCGTAGTTATTCGCGACTGCAGTCGGCGAAGTATAGGCCGCCAGCAACAGAGCCACTGCGGCGTATCGGATGAGAGGCTTGGTGCCGATCATGGTAGCGACGATCTGGATTTGGGAGCGCGAGAGGAGATGCGTTGGGGAGTAACGGCCTCGCTGGAAATTCAGAACTGAGAGATCTCTTTCTTGAGGCCGGCCCTGATCGTCCAGGTTTCCAGACAGTACTCTGCACGTGGAATCTCTATAGACCCTGGCAGTAAAGGCAGCACTGGAAAGTGAAAAATAACTGTCGGGTTTCACTGGTCACTAGCCCGCCAGGTGCCAGGTGCTGTACCCATCCAACTGTTGACCACTGGGATCGTGCGTGCGGCTGGTCTGCTGTGCGGAATCTTCCCACGGGACCGTCACCATCTGTTTCGTTCCAGTATGCCATAGAGATTAGCCACCAGTGCAATGATCGAGGAGAGCTCCCAAACACCCAAACAGTCTGGACCTGGATCGAGTAGCACATTCTTGGACATTCGTGAGTGTGCTCTATGCGATGGCAATCTAGAAACGCACCCGTTTATCTTCGTAGATGCTAGGAGTGTCTCTGGCTCTGGCGTTGTGTGTGGTGAGTCGGAGTGTTGGAAACCACTGTAGCTTCTTTTCTTATTCAGGCGCTCGCTCTGACTTGTTACAGCTCTCCTCTGACTTGGGAAGAGCCGTAAGTGAGGCAGCGCGACCATTGGCTATGGCCCATGTACGTTGTTCCTGCTGTC
>JAASFU010000884.1:0-13756 GCA_023333955.1 Globisporangium paroecandrum | reverse complement strand
CGCGCATCCCCCCCCCCTTGTATGCGCGCAAGTCCCTCACACACACACAGTCTTACGCAAGTGAGCAAGTGGGTGAGCAAGTGGGTGAGCAAGCAAGCGCGTGTGTGCGAGAGAGAGAGAGAAACCCCAGCGGGCGGAGTCGTCGTTCTTGCTGTGGGCGGATCCAAACAAACAAACAACGCAACAAGTGCGGAAGAGAGCGAGAGGCAAAGGCAACTAGCCACCCACCCACCACAACATGCAGCGCGCGCGGCACATGTCGCTCGACTACCTGGGCAGCGCCGGCGCGAGCAAGCAGAACGCGGCGGGCGGCGCGTCGAGCCACGAGGACTGGTCGCAGTTCCTGTCCACGAGCATGGCGGCGCTAGCCACGGGCGACGAGCGAGAGGCACATGACGACGAGGAGGCCCACGACAGCGAGGAGCTCTTTGCGCAGCACCAGCGCGACGTGATGGATGCGGCGGTCGCGGTCGCCACGAGTCCGCGCAGCAATGGGAACAGCAGCAATGGGAACAGCAGCAATGGGAACAGCAGCAATGGGAACAGCAGCAGTATGCACAGCACTGGCATCAGCAAGACGGAGATGAAGATCGACACATTTGGACTCGAGCCGCGCGGGCAGAGCGACGAGTACATGATGCTCGGACTCGGTGGTAAAGCGCGCAGTGATTCGATCTCGGAGGCCCTGACGTCGTCGACCGAGTCGTCACCCTCAGGGGCGGCGTCCTGGCGACCGTTGGGCCGCCGTGTGACACCCGTGGGCTCTGCAAACGGTGGCGCAGGCGGGAGTAGCTCGAACCAAGTGGAGCACCACTCGGTGTTTGAGATCCCACCATTTGCTCAGGCTGAAGGCGCTGCGAGCAGCAGTGGTCAACTGGAGAGCAACAGCGCCACGAAGAAGCTCAACCACACGTCGAGCTTCCGCGACGTGGTCAACTCGTGTCTCTCGTCGTCGGGCTCGTCGCTCTACGAGTCGTCTTCGTCGGACGAGGAGCCGCAGGATACCGCCAGCAGCGTTATCCACGATTTCCGTGCAGAGGAGGCGTCGCAGCAGCAGAGTTTCCGCATGATGATGCGGAAAGGCTCAGCGCCTGCGATGTCGATGCGCCAGAGCCTCATTGACGTGGACACGTCGTTCGCCGAATCGTCGTTGCCTGGGCTCACGTCGCTCCCTGCGCACCCGCGCAGTCTCAGCATCGACAACAGCTTTGTCACCTCTATGGCTCACCACGCGAAGTCGCCTGTGCTGGGCAACCGCAAAGATTCGCAGACGTGGCAGCTGCAAGATGAAGAGTTTCTCAAAACGTCGCCTCGCTTTGGCTCGCTGCATAGCGACATGGGCAGCATGTTTACAAGCGGCGGGCTGCTTGACAGCGATCTGGGCAACCAGTTGAGCGACAGCGAGCCGCGTTCACGGTACGTGCGATCCACCATCCATTGTCTATGACTTATGAGGTGAATCGTGGCTGAAAGTTGGTATTTATGTGTATCATCTGTGTTTGGTCTCATAGATTCACGAAGGACATGCGCGCATCGTCGGTGGACTTCACGTACAGCAGCAGATCACCAACGGCCGTGAACCCTCCGCTCCCACCGCCGCCGCATGAGCCGCTCCAGCGTCTCCGTGCCAAGTCGTTTTCCTACTCGTCGGGCTATGGATCTTCCGCATTTAATCCGCCTGGGCCAGGCTACGGTAGCAGCAACAAGCAGTACCCATCGCACCAGCAGCAACAGCATCAGCCTCACCAGCACCACCAGCCAACACTGCATGACTACCATGGGAACATGCGCGGCTTCCATCCGGCGAGCTCGCCGCCTCCAGTGTCGAGCCCACCGCCTTCGGGTGGAATCCGTCCGCCGCGTGTGAGCATCCCATCGGATTCGCCGATGCACCAGTACCACCCGCAGCAGCACCAGTATGGTCCACCTCAGTACCGCCGCTATTCGTCCGATACATTTGCTGTGCCGCCGTACCCAGACATGTTCAACAACCCTGAGCAAGAGAACCAAGCACGTCACAGCAACAACAGTAGCAACGGACGTGGCATGCGCTCGTACAGCATGGAGAACCCGAACTTCCCAGCGACGCGTCCATTCCGAAGCCAATCGATGGAAGGCTCGCAGCTTTTTGCCGCTGGTCCACCACTCGAGTACCCTTCGATGACGCGCACGAACTCTGCTGGCATGGGCTACGACTGGCCACGCGGCCCGATGGATGTCGGTGGTCCTGCACCGCCACTCCCTCCTGATACGCGAGGTGGGAGCAACAATCACTCGAGCCACCACTACCCGTCGCCGCCTCCGGAAGCTTACTACGAAGTGGAGTTCAAGCGAGGTCGTCAGGAGATCTTTGCTGGCAACGCCACGTACAACCCAGGCGACTATGTGAAGGTACGGTTGTATGTCATGTCTACGCTAACCTTTGTGCTGTGTAAAAAGACTGACGACGATGTTTCGGATTTTACGCACTGCTGCTATCCATAGGTTGAGGCCGATCGTGGTGAAGATATTGGACGCATTGTTCAGCGTTCGACGGACTTGGCAAAGCTTCACGGCAACGGAAACAGCAGCAACAGCGAACCAGCGAGCCCTGGTGACGACGGACTCGGTCGGGCGAAGCGCCACGATATGTCTGTGAAGAAGATCATCGCGGTTGCAAACCAGAGAGAACGCGACATGCTGAGCGAGCAGCGCAAAGAAGAGCACGAAGTGTTTGAAGTGTGCAAGAGCAAAGTCCGCCAGCGTTTGTTGCCGATGAACGTGATTGACGCAGAGTACCAGTTCGATCGTCACAAGCTCACGTTCTTCTTTGAAGCTGATCGGTGGGTTAAATGCTTGCGTTTTGAGATTGTCGAGAGTGCGTTTTGTGGATTTCTAACACGGTGTATGGTCTTGTTTGCTTTCTATCGCGACAGCCGTATCGACTTTCGCGAACTAGTCCGCGATCTCTTTGCAATTTATAAGACGAGAATATGGCTTCAACAAGTGGTGCCTGGTGGCGGCAAGAAAGTGCTGGTCGACTATGACGCGAACTAAGTACATGAGTGCTGATGGTGACGTCGACGCAACAACGACGACAACTAGAGACTTTTGAGTGCGGAGAGGGAGAGCGAGAAAGACCGAATTCCTCGTTTCTCCTCACTGCAACGACCAAAATGCGCAAGCAGTGACAAGTGCGGAAGTACGTACGGAAGCTGGTGAGGAGACAAAGCGCCTGCCGATTTTTTTGATTACCCGAACGAATGGGTACCATGGGAAGCGAGAACGAAGCAGACGCTCTGCCACCCCGACGACGAGTGCTTGAGCTGCTGCTGCGAATGCGAGTGTGTGGTTTTTCTTTTTTAGATGGAGCTTAGATGAAACAATGAAGGCCGGCGTCGACCCCCAATAGAGAGAGAGAGAGAGAGAGAGAGAGATGCTGAAGAGAGAAGGCGACAAGATTGGGGGCGAACGACCGAGCGAATGGATGGATATGTTAGACGGTAATGTGTGCGGTGACTGCTTCTTGCAATAGAAAACGAACATCGTAGGATGATAGAAGAACAACATGGATGGATGAAAACTTTGTATGCGGAGGGTCTTGAGTCTTGTGGCGATAGATGGATGGATGGATGGATGTGTGCATCTCAGTTTGTCCACAGGCTGTTTGCGACCGAATGAAGCCGATCAAGCAACTAGCTTGCAAGCTCCAAACATTCTTACCACATGCTTCGTGAGCACAAAAGCCCAGAATGCTGAAATGAAATGCAAACGCACATATGAGTGGTGGTGCCTTTGTTGAATTGAGCATTACTGAGTAGCGTCTCAATCAAGATCAAGGTCGCTACGAACGAGACAGCCTTCCACCTTCCACGGCGAGCAAGAAAACCACTTAAAGACAGCGCACGCTGATCGTTGAGGCTTCCAGGCATGAAGGAAGAAGGTTCTGTCGAAAGAAAAAGGCGGAGAGCAAATTTGCAGAGCAGCACCACATCCAGGCATTAGACTGCCAGCACAAGAGTCCCCCATGATGCAAAAAGTGCCCACGAGACGCGCGAGTCGCCATCTGTGAGTGAGTGAGGCGTGACGTAACTCACAGCATGAGCACCACCACGTCAGTCCCACTCCAGGGCTTCTTCTTCGATCACCCCAATCCGATCTTCTGCCGCCCATCCGATGAGGGCGATGATGCCCAAGGGTACATACAGTTCCCGATCAGCGCGAAGAGCTACGCTCAGCACAAGTGCAACAACGCAACAGACTTCGCTGTTTACGGACAGCCTCAAAATGCAAAAAAAGCAAAAGCAGCAATAGACGAAAAAGAGCTCAAGACGTTGATTGGCACAGCAGCTTCGAAAAAGAAGATCGAAAACCGAAAGCGGAGAGATATAGATGCAAATGCGCCAAGTTGCGAGTTGCGATTTACTCTTTTATTGCTCTCATTGATCCATACACAGGACACAGAGACTATATTATATGTACGGGATTCATGGGCTCCACCGCACGCCCGCACGGCATTTTCCATGGAAAGAAAGCAGAAACAACGGACGACGCCTTCTGTTGTGATTTTCTGTGTGTGGCTTATGTGGCTCCAAAATGGCTCTGTTTCTGCATCACTTCCGCAGTAAAAATGGCAGACAACGCGGCGGCTTTTGATGCTTCTGTTCAAAGCAGTTTCGCGTGCGGCGGGGATTCTTTTCCAGCAACCACCACCACCGCCCCAGCTCCTGTCGGCGGCGCAGAGACACACGTCAAACGGCGCAAGAAAGAGCAACTCTGTGAGACTTGACTGAGGGGGAGTCATCTGACCATCATCTCTCGATCATCCTTCCAGCTTCTGTCCACGCTTCAACTCCACATCGAACGCTCCTCACCTCTCTCTCCACGACACAAACGAGTAAGAACTTCACTTTCGCTCTTGATCTTCTGGGGTCACTACGCAACGACGCAGTCCAGTCAGTCCAGGTAGTCAAAGTAGGCGAGAAGATTGATTCTGCCATGCGGGACTTTATCGACCAGCGAGATGAAGACGAGCGCATTCCAGTGATGATGGCGACGACGCCCGCGAGCTCGCGCACGCCAACCTCCCGCCGCACGAGCTTCTCGATCCTGTCGTCTGCGAACTCGAATGCAGCGAGTGCAACGGCGGTGTCCCAGGGCAGTTTCGTGGCGTCCTTCTCGATGGTGCGTGATGAGCAGCTCGCGTACCTGGAACTCGCGAGAAGTCAGCTGCCGATGCTCGTGGCTAAATGCTCGCGCAGTGAGAAAGCAACATCTGCAGCGCAAGCAGTAGATGGCAGTGGACCTGGTGGCGCCAAGTGGAAGCGCATCAAGGCCAAGAAGAGCGACGTACAGGTCTGGGAGAAAGGCGGGTCGGGTGATAACAGCGGCAGCGGCGGCATTCGAAAGAAGACTCGCGGCAACTACAACGACACCAATGCGTACTATACGCCCACCACGAGCATCGGACGCGATATCTTTGCCGACCCGGACGCGTTCAACTCGCCGCTCGCGATGACGTACGCGGTGCGCAGCGCCGTGCGCGTGAACGCGCCGCTGGACGTGGTGCTCAAGACGCTCGACTGTTCGGCCGTGACGGCGTACCGGTCGTTCACCAAGATCATCTACGAGAGCCTCGTGGCCGACACGACCGTGCTCTACCACAGCCAGAGTCCGACGACGGTGTCCAGCGGCGTCATGACGCCCATGGCGTCAACTTCAAATTCACATCCAAATGCGAGCGCTTCCTGTTGCGCGCCGTCCGAGTCGCTCGCGGTGCGCTGGATGGTCTGCCGCTGCAACAACCCCATGGTCTCGGATTGCGACTTTTGCGTCCTTGAGTACTCGAAAGTGACGTCCGTGGACGACCCCATACCGAGACGCGACGACGGTAGGCCGCTCTTCAAGCTCCGAGCCAACAACAACAGCAGCAACCAGAACCAGAGCAATATCAGCACCGATACTGACCGATCACCACGCAGCGACCATGGGCTCCATGACCGCAGCGAGTTCCCGAGCGCGTACAAGATTCTGAGCTCCATGGAGACCAAGTCGTGTCCGGAGCTGCTCGACTCGCACCGGCTCACGCGCTGCTTCATGCCACTCGGAGGCTTTCTCTTCTACCCAACGGACAATGCCGACGTGACGGATGTCGTGTTCTACATGTCGGTCTCGCAAGATCGCTTCTCCAATCAGCAGCAGCAGCACTACAACACGAACGGTAGCAGCAACCCGTTCAGCGCCGCGAGCAGCAACGAGCGCCAGTTCCGGTCCATCCAGCGCGTGCTGCAACACATGGCGCGGGATGTTGGCCGCATCAAGAACGCGGTCGACGCGTACACGATGAGCCTGCGGCTCGAGATGCTGCGCAACATGCGCTGGGTGCGCAACACGGAGCGCACCGAGTGCGTGGTCTGCTACCGGCGCTTTCACCAGCTCACGCGCCGGCGCCACCACTGTCGTCTCTGCGGCGATGTCATTTGTCGAGACTGCTCCGTATACAAGGATGTCGACTTGCCCACGATAGGCCCGACGATCCTGCGCATCTGCACGCTCTGCGACCTCAACGAGCTCAAGGCGTCGACGGGCTCCGCTGCCGCCACGGCTGCTGCGAATACGGCGACGCTGGTGACGACGATCGGCAAGAACAACAACAACCCAGAGGAACCGGCAGCTGAAGAGGAAGAGCTGGAGGAGAAAGGCGGTGAACCAACGACGACCCAGTCTCTGGGCAAAAAGCTCACGCGCAAGCGCAGCACGACGCTCAACATCGACACGACCAAGGGGATCGTCCACGATCAGGAGCCACAGGTGAGGAGACGCTTCACGACGGTGGTTGACGGCAAGCAGCGCCGCGAGCTTCCGGAACAGGCGTTCAGCTGCTCGAAAGCCGACATCGCCCAGCGCCAGTACAAGTGGAACACAGGCGGCGGTGGCAAGCCGCTGGTGATCCTGTCCCCACACTCTGCGGCGCTGTACGCTTCGAAAACTGGTAAGAAGACGCCGCCTGGGTTCTCTGCTGGCAATGGTAGCCTTCCTGGAGCTTCTGTGAAAGCCATGACGCCCACTGGGAGACAGAAGACCGTGGCACCGCAGGACTGGAATGCAGGAGCTCCGCAGATGTTCTCCAACCAGCAGCGCCAGCAGTATCAGCATGCGCAAGCCAAGTCGTGCTCCAAGCTCTCGAGCACGAAAGATCCCTTCAATGCGTTCACGTTTCGTGGTAAAACCTCATCCCCAGCTCCATCAGCAGGAGCAGGAGCGCGACGCACTCCGGATCCGGAGAACGACCGCGAACTCGACGACATCGGAGAGGAAAGCGACGGCGAGGACAAGTTTTTCACAAGCACCCGAGGCGGCGCACCCGTTCACCCGAAGGCGGGTGTTCACGGTGTGGCTTCTGTTCACCCCACGCGCGTGGTGAAGTCTGGAAAACTTGTTGTCCCTGGCCACGAGCACGAGTTTAGCAAGACAAAGAAGAAGAAGAAGAAGAAGGACAAAGCGGGTGACAACCAGCAGCACGAGCTCAACGGCAAAGACAGGCTCCTACCACGCAAGCTGACGAATGTGGAGCAGTACAAAGACATCCTGCTGACGCTGTGCGAGCAGGTCTCTAAGGCTCTCGACTGCAAGTACGCTGCGCTGAGTCTCTTCACGGGATCATCTCCACACCAGTCGTCAGCAACGCCGGTGTTTCCTCTTGGTCAACCTGCAATGTCGTCGCCCCACCTCACGATAGCAACGCCGCCGTTATCACCATCACCAATAACAACGATAGCATCTGGATCCACTAGCGGCTACGAGAACCTACCAGCTGTGCATTTCTTGAAGGCGTACGGCGGCAAGAAACTCGCCAAAGTGGCCGCGAACCTCATGTGCTGTGCGCCGATTCTCGAGCTCAAAGACAAGCTCATCACCCGCGACGCGCTGGGCAACTGCAACATGTTTGACTTCAAGAAACTGCCGATCGTCATCGGGCCGCAGCAAGTGCGCTTCTACGCCGGGATCCCGCTCGTGGACTACAATGGCCAGATGGTCGGCGCGTTCGCGGTCTTTGACTCTAACATGTATCAGGGCCAGAGCCTGAACGAAGTACTGCCGACCATGGAGGCGTTCGCTACGGTGGCGCTGACGGCGATTGAGGACCGAAAGACCGACCTGGAGCTCAAGAGTTTCCTCAAGAACCCACTCGTGGATACGAAGGGCGACAACCAGGCGATTCGCGTCTCAGAGCCGGTGTTCCACATCGACATGGACCTGAACGGCTTCGACGACGAGTTTCCAACCCATCACGGCAGTGGCGAGGAGCTCATGATCCGTCAGCGCTTCAGCTCTCGCCCGGCTCCGCCTCACCGCCCACCGCCACCAGCGCGGGACGTGGAGTACTACAAGAACCAGATGGAGCAGCTGGTGCGCCAGGCGCAGGATACGGAGGCGCAGATGCTGGAGAACTCGATGGCCATGAAACACCAGGGTGTCGCGATCTAGTAACCTCTGGATTGGGAAAATGGGAGTACCGTATCCCCATATCAGTAGAAACTGGTTCCTGTTTGTTTGTCTTGAGTGTGCTGTGTAATAAAAGTGTCGATTGGAGCTCTTCCTTTTCCCATAATGAAAGCAAGGAGTCTAAAGCAAGAAGAATTGTCAGTCGTCAAAGCCCAGTTGAATAATATCATAAAGGATGAATAATGAATACGTCAGCCATCATACTTGCACTGTTGCACCTGGGGGTAGACTCAGATATCTTGCATCATGTTTGTGTCTTGTTCTTGGCTCGTTTCCGTTGCAGACGGCTGAGGTGGTAGCGATGGGGCGTCCACCGCGCTTGCAGCATCGGTAGTAGCAGCGGCTGGCTCGGAGACCTCGGCAGCGGCGTCATTCGTACCGTCATCGCTGTTGATCTTGCCATGCTGTTGCTGCCAGCGCTGCGCGAGGTTGTGGACGTCCTTCATCAGGATCGCGTTCGGCGCCTGGTCTTTGAGGAACTCGAAGATCTTGCGCCGCGTCATGCCTTTCTTCCAGAGCTCTTCCGCCTGGTCGAGCAGCGACGAGTCCTTGATGCGTCGAACCTCTGAGTACTGCTGGTACGCCTGCAAAGAGATCTCGTGGTTGTGGTCCGTGCCCTGTCTCGTGACGACAACGTGCCACTTGTTCGCCTCGTGCACCACGCGCTGCAAGGTCACGCAGAGCTTCGCTGAGCACGCGGTGGATCGCAGACTATGGCTCACTCGCTGGCCTTTACCTCTGCGACGCTCTTTCCACCCGTGGGTGCACACAAAAGTCTTCGAGTACCATTGATACGAGTCGGGAACCAGTTGCGGAGATGATACCGTGGGCGGAGTACCAAGAGCTTCAGCAGAACCCACGGGAGTCGGCATCTCGCCTCGATCTGCGATCTGTTGCGCGATGCGAGTGTTGCGAGAGCTCACGGACGACGTCGTGCGCACGCGGAACAACTGATACGTCGCCACGGTGTACGCGTCCAGGTGCTCTTGGAACGCTTTCCACGTCGTGTGCAGCCGCTTGATCTTCGGTGCGCGCCAGAATGTCGCGCCTGTGTTCGACGTGAGTGTCAAAATCTCTGGGTCCAACGTCGGGATCCATACTGAACCAATTGAAGATACTTCATCATTCTCTTCTTCTCCGCCATCGTCGTCGAAATCATTGGCGTCAGCATCGTCATCGCCTTGGAGAAGTCGTCGGTCACGGGTTTGCTTCTGCTTATTCGAGCGTGCTTGTGATAAACTTGCAAGATTCGTGTGCCGAGCACTCGAAGCTTTCAGGTTGATGCTGGCACTGGGTCCTCGAAAGCACGTGCACTGACCAATAACATCGCTTGGTCTCGGAGGTAGCTGCATTCCCGCTCCGCCGTGTACGCGGCAAGGAGTCGCCAAGAAGCCACTGCTACCCACAGAATAAGCGGTGTTTCCAACGCTGTTAGCGGAGCTATTGCCAACCGAATTGATTGGGAACTGCGACGGAGCGAACCCGAGGCTGGACGACTGGTCTGCTGCAAAATACTGGTGCGCTTGAAACATGAACGGCGGGTTCTGCTGCATCGCGGTACGGAACAGCGCGTGAGAGCCTGCGGTCGACGGAAATGAACCGCTGTACGAGATCAGCGGTGTCGGGAGAACGCTGTTGGACAACGAGCCGTCATTAGCAGTGGTTCCAGAATGGACATTGCCTCCGTGGGAGTTCAAGCGACCAGTATGCCCTGATTGCAGCAGCGAGGTCTCGCCCAAAAGAGTGAACGGATGCACCACATTCAGTTGTGCTTGGGCGGACGACTCAGCATCAGTAGCAGCTGAAGCACCAGAAGAGTGGAAGCCGGTTGTACCATGTGGCAACAGCGATTGGTCCTCTCCGCCCAGCAAGAAGTTGCGCGGTTGCTTCTTTGGTTTCACGATAGCAGCTTCGTGCGACTCGTCAATCGTGAGGAGGTCTGGGTCGTAGATCCGGCGATTCTCGCAATAGTGCTGGTGCAGCTCCTTCGAGAGGTTGTGGTTGTGATCGACCACGTGTTTCGTCACAACAACGCGCCAAGCACCTCCAAGACTCGTCTGGTTGTCAGCAGCAAAAGTACCGTCATTACCGCCTTCTGGGGCAGCGTCTTCAACGAATTGCACTGTCGCGCAGATTTTCACTGGACACGCTGTCGAGCGAAACACTTGAACCGTCCGTTTCCCCGTGCCTCGACGCCGCTCTTTCCAGCCGTGGGTACACGTCAGTGTCTTGGAGTACCATTTCCACTCTTCTGGTATCACTCTCGAGTCACTCAGAGCTTTGTTGCCATCGTTCATAGAAGAAAAAGACATTGTAGGTATGGTATCGGTGCTTGCGCCTCGCTTCGTCTCAGGGATCTTCTGGTTGCGTCCTTGAACAGAGCTCGTCGTTCGCGTTCGGTACAACTGGAACGTCGCGTCCGAGTATTCCTGTAGTCGCGCATGGAACGCCTCCCAGGAAGTATGCACCGTCTCGAGCTTCGGCACTCGCACGACGATCTCGTCTCTCTCGGATTGCTGCTCATCACCCTGATGATGTTGATCACGCGCCGCTTCCTCACGCTCGTGCTCCTGTCCGTCCGACATGTTTCCGCTCATATCACCTCCAAAATAATGAAAGGCGCTGTGATGCTGCGAATTTGATTCCTGAACATGGTCCATTGCATCAACAAAAGCTGAGGCTCGTTTTGGAGCAGTGTGAGCTGATGATGACACTCGGTTCCCAGTGGCACCACCAGCAGCATTGATAGCTGCTCTCAGAGGAGAATGGTTGTGGTCCAGCACCTGACGATGGATCACGACGCGCCACTTGTCATTCACATCACGCTGCAGTCGTGCCATGAGCATCGCCGGACAGGCACTTTCGAAACTCAACGCATCGTCTAGCTGCGTCGAATTCTTTGGCGCTTTGCTCCGCGACTTTCGCTTCCAGCCGTGGTTGCAGATGAGCATCTTTGAATACCACCGTTCGTGCTCGGGGATCAGCTGCATGTCGACCTCCTCTTCGCTCCGACCGGCTTTCAGCGCGAGACTCTTGGTCTTCAGGTTCTTTGCCGCGACGGACACGGTCGAGCGCGCGCGGAACGACTGGCTCGAAAGCGCCGAGTACTCTGCGATATACTTCTGGAAATACTCCCACGAGTCATGTGTTTTCACGAGAGCTTTCTGCGCTTGGAATCCGCCTCGAGTTGTTCCGTCAGCGCCTGCAATGATAGGTTTAGTTGCACCTTCGTCGCCATGTCCACCACCAGCTTTCGCACCAGCAGTGCTGCTAGTTTCTTCGCCTACTCCGCTGGTATCGTAGGATAGCGCACTATGTTGTTGCTTCTGCCCTTCAGTGGTTGTCAGCAAGTGCGACAATCCGCTTCTCTTGACCTGCTGCTGATTCGAAGGAGCACCCGCTGGAGACGACGCATTCGCATTCGCATTTGCTGACGGCGATCCGACCACCAGTAGCAGATCCGGGTCGTAGATGCGGCGGTTCTCCATGTAGTACAAGTAGAGCTCCTTCGAGAGCTGGTGATTGTGCGTGCGCACGTGGCGCGTGAGCACTACCTGCCAGCCTTCGTCGCCTTTGCCGCGATGCTGTAGCGTCACGCACATTTTCGCGGGGCAGCTTGTCGAGCGGACCACAGAGAGCGAGCGCTTACCGCTCCCGCGGTTGCGGTCTTTCCACCCGTGGGTGCACATGAGCGTCTTCGAGTACCACTGGTAGCTCTCTGGAATGAGCTGCTGCGACTCCGCGGCTACCATTGTTTCCGAAGAGAGCGACGATGATGCTGATGCGGAGGCTGATGACAATGACTGGACAACTTCTTGGGCTTCCTCCAGCAGTGAAGTAGTTCTGCTGGGCTCACCTGCCGCACCTGCTGCTACTGCTGCTGCTGTTGATTGTTCATCTAATTGAGCGTCATCGACTTCATCGCCGTCACCGCTCCCTGCAGCTCCTGAGACCGCACTTATGCCCGGTGTCATAGCCGTTGATGACGATGAGGACGCATTCTCTGCGATGCGCTGATTGCGGCGCTTCACAGACGTCGTCGTGCGGATCACGTAGAGTTGGTACGTCGCTTGGGCGTACTCCTTCAGGCTCTGCTCAAACTCTTCCCACGAGCGGTGCACTGGCGCGAACATCGAGGCGATCACCATTGGGGTCGATGTGGTGCTCCCCGTCGCATCGGTTGCATCGGCAGTGGCATTCGCAGAATGAGTGTCGCTGTTAGAAGCAGCAGCAGCAGTAGTGGCAATCTCACTGTCCACTTGCATTGGCTCACTAGTGTTCGCACTCGCCCCAGGAGCTGTCTCCTCCACAATCGCTTCTTCTGCACCGCCATCTGTAGATGGCACGTCGCCATCCACACTCGAGTGCTGCTGGTGCTGCTCCTCAAAGACCGCGCTCAGCTCTGCATGAAATGGGTCGCTCTCGTCTTCTTTCTGCTCTTCATCCTCTTGACCCGCACTGGTTTCAGCGCCACCGTCACCGCCAGCCTTTGCTGTTGCTTCAACGCCGCCAGGCGCATCTGATGCTGACGCTGTTCCCGCCACCTCTTCCATCGTCGCGACGGCGCCATTCATAGTATTCTGCTCTTCAACAAAGCTGTTGCCATTTCCGCTGAGCTGCTGCCGCTTGGACGAAGAGAACGCGCTCTGGTGGTCAGAGACACTCGCGCCGTCACTCGCGCCGTCCTCCGCGTGCGCGCGCTTCGCCATTGCGCGTCGTACTGTGAGCTCTCTCTGCGCTACAGATTACCACAATGACCATGACGCACAGAGAGAGAATGTGATCGTCAACAGAGTACTGTGGTGCTGCTTATGTTGCAGTCATCATCTGCTCGAATGGGAATGCTGGCTGGTTTACCTGAGTGCCGTTTGGTCCGTCCGCACTTGCTTGGCTTTTGCTTCGTCTTGTGGCGTTAGGAGAATGCGCATGCCCCCAAAGTTACACGTTCCGCCACCATCTCTTTTGAATTCAAACGCACTTCCCAGCAAAGTACGAAAGCGGCAAAAAGTACCAGGAAGAATACCGGTACATAACCGGTATCTTGTTTGAAAATAAATAATCGGTACAAACCGGTATTTTACCCATTATTCTAAGTTGGAGTCCCAAATATCAGTTATTTGGGCTTTTCGGAAACAAGGCTCGCCTGCAACATTGTTGTTGTTGTTGCTTGTTGTGCCTTCGCGCGACTGAATTCCTCAAAGGGCCGTCCGTGTTGGCCATCATCTCCTGTTGCGCAGGCGAGCGAGCCGTGCGGGGCGCTCTTTCTCTCTCT
>JAASFU010000883.1:0-13758 GCA_023333955.1 Globisporangium paroecandrum | reverse complement strand
CAGGCGTACCGGTACCAGCACGCACAGGTGTACAGTTTTACAATTGCTGCAAGATTTGGTTGTGCAGGCCATGCAACCACTTGCGCTTGTGCGCACGTACGGGTGCACACATGATGCAACAAGACAGTAGCAAATCAAAAACTTGCGTGGCAAAACAAAACTTGTCTCCTGTTTGTGATCGACCACAAGGAGCGATTTGCCCCCAGCAAAAAGGAGAAAAGAGAGGAAGGCATTGCTTTTCTGGTTGCGTCAGACGAGACGCTGCGTTTAATTTTTGAAGGGGCAATTCAAAATGCGGCATGCTGCTTGCTGCTCGTGCTTTGGTGGCCGGCTCACGCAAACGATGCGTTTGAACTCTTCCACATGCGTGTGTCGTCACTGACGAAGCCACCTGAGCGATGCTGGCTGAATGGAAGTGCACGCACGTGAAGTTCTCCACAGAAAAAGCTTCTCAGGCAAGGCAGTAAATCTGTGCGTCACAAGCTTGGACCAATTGCGATTTGAAGGGGAAAGTATGGATCCATTTCTTGCTTTTGAATTTGGTTTGCTGGTTGAACCTCCAATGTCTTCAAGCACGAAAGCAGATGAGCTGTCCTTTTCAGAATTAATTCATGAGCTCCCCCCATCCCATCTCTCCCAATCTTTCCTCTCACAACCAAATCAGAGTGCTGGTCGGTGTACGAATCTTGGCAGCTGTGTGATTGCGAAAAAAGGTAATTTACCGCTTTCACAACTTGTGAAAAGAGTCAATGAGCCATTTTCAAATACAAATGCGAAATATAACCACGCATCGAGTGTCATTTACATAAAATGCACTGAAATAGGGGACGGGTTTACGGCATGCTTTTCATATCCCTGGGAGCTGAATGTTGGTCCTCGATTGGCTGAACGCATGTCATACTTGGTTTCTGTATGCCTGAAACTGGGTCCGAGCGCGGTCTTAGAGTTTGTATGGTTGCTTGGACCTGTGCTTCTCAAGAAGTCCCAGCCCTATCCTCCCTCAGCGAAACAGCATTGAAAATCGATAGCGAACTCAAGTGTAAAATATGTCGCGCTTCACTTCGTCACAAAAAAACGCGACAGTGCAAATCGACTCTGGGACCACCACGACTTTGTTTTCCGCTCTGGTCGCCAAGACAGCAAAATGGGGACCAGCACAAAAATCGTCCTGGTTGCAGAGCTCGAATTTCGGACCAGCACGAAAAAAGATCGTGATTGCAACCTCCAAAATGTGCAGCGCCAGGCCAGAACAGCGATCGTTTGTGCACTTTTGAGCCAAAAGGCTCAAAATTTAAGCTGCAAGAGAACCTCTTTGTATACATACCGACTACATGCATGAGTTTCAAGGATGGTTTTGTGTGTGGAATAGACCAGATTCCTCAGAACATGTTAGTGGAATGAAGAACCCCTCTATCCAAACAAAGCGCATGCATGGCCGTTTCACCACAAAACGCATACAGAGAGCCGAGTGTTTTACTGTAAATGCTTATACACAAACTCCAAGTTATTGTCACCTCTCAGAGCATGTAAGCACCGATAGAAACGAACCAGCTCCCTCCAAACATCAATAAACCAGTACGAAAACACAATCGTATTCATACTAGATACAAGATTTGCGTCTGTATAACATTCCTATTATGATAATATTTAAGATCACGACGGATACAGACACAAGTCCCTGTTCATGGCAGGTTAGAATGCTGGCATACGAAAAGATATGCGTTTACAAGGCTCGATTTGTTCGAATCTACATGTACACTTTGATGTGATGTACTGAGATGCGGCTCCGAAAAACTGTTTCTCTCTCGCGTCTACGTAATGAGTTTTATTTTCATGACAAGACAATGGGTGGTGCATTCCAGTACTCTATTCACTGCATTTTATACCCTTCCCTTCAGTATTGTACACCTTCATACTTCAAGTATTGCTCTGGTAATGCAGCCGCTTTCAGGTAGTGGGAGAGTTCTGAGGCTTGGTTTGAGCACACTGAAGCGCAGTGGCAGTGTGACCTCCTGGAGTGGATTTCTGCCTGGTGGAGGAGAGCTCGAAGGTGGGCTGCAACTGTGGACAGGACCGCGACTAGGGATTTTGGTGGGGCAGGACTCTTGAAGACTGCTGCGTTGCGCCCACCCAAGAGGAACGCCAACTGACGTGCACGGTAATCTCAGAGATCACCTCAGAGCCTCTGAGTCAGTGGTGATCGCTCTGCTGATACAGTATTCCACAGGGTGAGGAGAGGGTGCCGATTGGTGAACCAAGGATGGTTCCGTTTCCTGACCAACTGACTGACACTGACGCAGAGTTGCTAGGCTCCCGCACTCTGCGTCGGTGCTCCCAGTGATTAAAATCACTGGTTGGTGACGAACCACAAGAAAGAAATGACGACGTTTCTTCGAAGCTGCTCCAACGATTGGAGCTCACCCTGGAACGGACGGTACTTCTTTACAGTGCCTTTTTTGTATTTTTCATTCGTTGAAAAAAATTGTACCAGTTTTTGTATGCTTTCGAACTTCAGGGAACTCCACTGTATGCATCAATGCTACATGCATGAAAAAATGGCGAGTTATATTAGTAGCCCTGTTGTATCCTGTAAAATACTGATGGCGGGATCATCGCCAAAAACAAACCATAATCATCTGGTGTATTATCACATTTCGTTCACGATCACACCACACCCATTACAGATGATCATATCATAGGACCCCTTGCAGGTCCTCTTCGACACTTTCCATTCCACTCGCTCGTAAACTCCTCCTTTTAAATAAGCTGAAATATGCAACCCGCTTTGCTTCTTTCGGACGACAATTTTTTTGCCTCTCTCAAAAGAGTGGGAGTGCCATGCCACGCCGGCGACGTGTTGCTTTTTTGCACCTTCACTCCGAGCCAGCCAGGCAGTGTTCAACATGTCTCTTTTACGAAGAGTTATCCCGCACGATGCGCGACAAACAATAACAAAGAGGGCAACTCCCAAATTGTGCTGACCTCAAAACCTACACTTTTTTCTACATGCAACAGTTTGAGATCCTCAAAGGTTGCAAATAGTCAAATCAAGATGAAAACCCACCGATGGAGAAATGGATACATCCAGATGAACGGATGCTCGCCACATGGAAATAGCCGCGCGTCATCTGGTAAGCGTACGTAAAAGTATTGACTGGTGTGTGTGAAGCTGCGTGTGGGCTCTCGCTTGCTTGCCTTGCAACAAGCTGTTTTTGCGCTATGAACGCTTTTTGTGGGTTTGCTTGGGGAAGTGCTGGCAAGGACCTGCTTGGGCTTGGCAGGACGCAAACCACCTGGGTGGGACTGGTTGGTTCTCTGTACCCATGCGGAGGAGGCGCCACGGAGCCCAAAGTTCGCAAGAAGGTTGCCCAAACTGAATCTTTTCGGGCTTTTTTGTGTCACCGTCTGTTCTATGCATCTTTCGTCCCACTCTATTTACCCAAAACAAGAAGAAAAGATCTCTGTTTGGGCTCGGCCGCACCATACAAAGACCAAATCAATCCGTGTGTGGATGCACATGCCATGATCCGCGCTATGCCTCTTGGTGGTCATTCTAACGCACTTTCCAGGTGTGGCTGACCGCCAAATTTGCAAATCATCGAGTTTTGATACAAGACATGTTGTACTGTGCGTGTTGGGACTGAAACCTCGCAAATGGGTTGTGTCCATGATATATTTTTCAAAAGCTAAAAGATTCATTAGCCGTTTACATGTAGCAATTCAAAAGTTGAACCTCATGCAAGAGTTCGTGCTTGATTGTAACCCTGCTCCCATTTGGACAATAGAGATCAACCATTTGAAAGATGCACGAGAGCCTCATTCTCAGCAATCGTTCACTTTGATTGAAAATGGAAATCCATTCATGCAGCAAGAGTTTCGCATATATGAAAGCTGTGAGAGAGATTCAGACGCACAGCTTCCCATAATGCGGCGACAGCGCCGCTTTTTCAAGTTGTCTTTTCCAACATGTGTGTTTCGATCGTTTCAACAAGAGAAAAAAAGATGCTGGTTTTAGTCTACCGTTTGCTATTTTCCAGCCAGTCCATAATTCACAAAACCTTCAAGGAATCTTTGTATCAGCTTTTCTATCTCAAAACAAAATCTCAAAAATCTCAAAACTTTTGGTAAAAGGGGCTAGGGCTTATCCGGATTGTGGTGGGTTTCAAATCCCTCTCTCTCACTCTCCCCATACAATGCCCAAGTGAGCAGGCAAACCCAAACTTGGCGCACAAACGTGCCCAAAACAGCAGATCAGTGGTTGGAGAGTGGTTTCTGAGAGAGAGAGAGACGAAGAACGAACGAAAAAAAAATGTCCCGGCTCTGTCGCTTGCTTGGGCTGGCAAGGCGCTCTTTTTGTTTTGGGTTTTCTGCGGCTTCGCTTTTGTTTGTTTGTTTGTGGTTTGTTGGGCGCCGCCTCGCCTGCGAAACGCCATCTCATCTGCGCGCTTTGCTCGAGCTCGCTTGCTCGCACGCAAACCGCGCGCTCGTTTCGCTTCAGGGCTCACTCTTCAATTTCCCCCCGCCGCGGAAAGACCTCTCGACGCCTCGCTCCCTCAGGACGCCGCGCCGACTGATCAACTCCCGCGACAACAAGGAGAACGAAAGCACCAAGGAAACCGACCGAAGACACCACCCAGCGTGCGTCTTCTCTCTCTTTCCCCACCGTAAAAGTCAATCAGTCAGTTTGTCTCTTGTCTTTCATCATGGACAAGATGTCGCTGCTGCGCTCGGAAGACGAGAGCGACGTGCCGCAGGTGTACAAGTCGCTCAACTTCAAGAGCATCCAAGACCCGTACTCGCACCGTGACGATGACATGATCAGTCGCTACTCGACGATCCGTGCGGACAACCTCGACAACATGCTCTCGGGCGGCCTCGAGCGCTTCTACAAGAAGTACAACCACCTGTCGCGCAAGGTCAACCTGCAGCTGCCGACCCCAGAAGTGCGCTTTGAGAACCTGTCGTTCTCGGCCGAAGTCCCGCTGCCGAAGAAGGCCAGCGATCAGGGCACGGTCGGCTCGTACTTGGAGAAGGTGCTCACGCCTTGGCGCAAGCAGCCAACATTCACCAAGGACGTGCTGCACCCGATGAGCGGTATCATCAAGCCTGGCTCGATGACGCTGATCCTCGCCAACCCTGGCGCAGGCAAGTCAACGTTCCTCAAGGCGCTTGCTGGCAAGCTCCAGGACAACAGCAAGACCAAGATCGGCGGAGAGATTCTCTACTCTGGTCTTCGCGGTGAGCAGATCGACTTGATCAAGCTCGTCGGTTTGGTCGACCAGACGGACAACCACATCCCGACGCTGACTGTGCGCGAGACGTTCAAGTTCGCTGATCTGTGCATGAATGGTCTTCCAGAAGACCAGCCAGAGGAGATGCGCGATATCGCGGCGTTGAGAACCGAGCTGTTCATCCAGATCCTTGGTCTGATGAACTGTGCGGATACCGTTGTCGGCGACGCGCTTCTCCGTGGTGTTAGTGGCGGTGAGCGCAAGCGCGTGACTGTCGGCGAGATGCTTGTCGGTGGTCAGAGTTTGTTCCTGTGTGACGAAATCTCCACTGGTCTCGACAGTGCTGCGACGTACGACATCATGACGTCATTGCGCACGTGGTGCGGCACCCTCGGCGGCTCGTCGATTGTGGCTCTTCTTCAGCCGACCCCAGAAGTCGTTGAGCTGTTCGACGACATTCTGATGGTGAACGAGGGTCACATGATCTACCATGGTCCACGAACTGAGATCTTGAGCTACTTCCAGGAGCGCGGCTTCACCTGCCCGCCTCGTACCGATCCTGCTGACTTCTTGATCGAAGTCACCTCTGGTCGTGGTCGCAAGTACGCGAACGGCAACGTGGAAATCTCGAAGCTGCCGATCTCGCCAGAGGACTTCAGCAACCTGTTCTACCAGTCGAGCATCTACAAGGCGACGCACGACATTTTGAGCAAGGGTTTCAACGAGAACCAGTTCGAGAACGCGGAGGACTTCAAGAAGGCGAAGAGCGTTGCGAACTTGGCTCGCACGAAGGGGCAGTCCGAGTTTGGTCTCGCCTTCCTTCCGAGTACCTTGTTGCTGTTGAACCGCCAGAAGACGATTTGGCTTCGCGACCGAGCTCTGCTGTGGGGCAAACTGTTTGAAGCTTTGATCGTCGGTATGGTGCTTGGTGTCTTGTACTTCGATTGCGACCCCAAGTACTACCTGCGCATGATGTTCTTCAGTATCGGTGTGTTCCAGCGCCAGGCGTGGCAGCAAATCACCATCTCGTTCCAGCTCCGCCAAGTGTTCTACAAGCAGCGTACGCGCAATTTCTTCCGGACGATGTCGTATGCGATTGCTGAAAGTGTGGTCCAGATTCCAGTGAACCTGTCGGTGTCGCTCATCTTGGGAACGTTCTTCTACTTCATGAGTGGATTGACGCGCACCTTCGAGCGCTACATCGTGTACCTGCTGATTCTGGTCTGCTTCCAACACGCGATTGGTGCGTACATGACGCTGCTGAGTTCGGTGTCTCCAAGTATCACGGTCGGTCAAGCGCTCGCAGGTATCTCGGTGAGCTTCTTCCTGCTGTTCTCGGGCAACATCATTCTCGCGGACCTCATTCCGGACTACTGGATCTGGGTGTACTGGTTCAACCCGGTGTCGTGGGCGTTGCGAAGCGTGATGCTGTCGGAATTCACAGGATCCGGGTACACTGAAGCTGAAGGAACAACGAAGCTGCTGAGTTTCTCGATCACTCAAGGAAAAGGCTACCTGTGGTTCGGTATCGCGGTGCTGCTCTGCTACTACTTCCTCTTCACGTCTTTGAACGCGATGGCGCTCCACTTCATCCGCTACGAGAAGCACTTGGGTGTGACTGGCAAGGCGACGAAGACCGATGAAGATGAGCCAGCTGATAATGTGTACGTTGAAGTGGCTACCCCTGGTGCTCCTGTCGTCCCAACTGGTGAGCGTGCGGCTGTGAAGGGCGGAGGTCTTCCGTTCGTCCCTGCGACCCTGTGCATCAAGGACTTGGAATACTTTGTGACCCTTCCTTCAGGTGAGGAGAAGCAGCTTCTTCGCGGCATCACTGCCCACTTCGAGCCTGGTCGCATGGTTGCCTTGATGGGTGCTACTGGTGCTGGTAAGACGACGTTGATGGATGTGATTGCTGGCCGCAAGACTGGTGGCCGCATCGTCGGTGACATCATTGTCAATGGTGAGCTGAAGAACCCAGCGAACTTCAGTCGAATCACTGCGTACTGTGAGCAGATGGACATCCACTCGGAAGCTGCGACGATTTACGAAGCGTTGGTGTTCTCTGCGAACCTTCGTCTGCCGCCGAACTTCACGTACGAAGAGCGCATGAACCTAGTGGACGAGACGTTGGACCTCCTCGAGCTGACGATGATTTCGAGCGAATTGATCAAGAACTTGTCTGTCGAACAGAAGAAGCGTGTGACCATCGGTGTGGAAGTGGTGTCGAACCCGAGCATTTTGTTCCTAGATGAGCCCACCAGTGGTCTGGATGCCCGCTCGGCCCAGATTGTGATGCGTGGTGTGCAGTCGATCGCCCGCACTGGCCGCACGGTGCTTTGCACGATCCACCAACCTTCGATTTCGATCTTCGAGCTCTTTGATGCGCTCCTCCTGCTTCAGGCGGGTGGCTACACTGCGTACTTTGGTGACCTCGGCAAGGACTCGGTGACCATGCTCGAGTACTTCGCCACGATTCCAGGCACTGAGGAGATTCGCCCACAGTACAACCCAGCCACCTACATGCTTGAGGTCATTGGCGCCGGTATTGGTCGTGACGTGAAGGACTACTCGGTCGAGTACGCCAACAGTCCGTTGTGCAAGGAGAACCGCGAGCGCACGCTTGCGCTGTGCGACCCACCAGCAGAGTTCGTCCGATTCTCGACGATGAACTTCGACTCGATCGCGACTCCGTTCATGAACCAGATGATCAACCTCGCGAAGAAGCAGCGCTTGACGTACTGGCGCAACCCACAGTACAACTTCCTGCGTATCTTCCTATTCCCGTTCTTCGCGGTGATCTTCGGCACGACGTTCTACCAGTTGGATACCAGCAACTTGAAGAAGATCAACTCGCACATCGGTCTGATCTACAACAGCATGGACTTCATTGGCGTGATCAACTTGATGACGGTGCTGGAGATCACGTGCGCCGAGCGAGCCGTGTTCTACCGTGAGCGCATGTCGAACTACTACGGTCCACTGCCGTACAGTCTGTCGCTGTTCTTCGCGGAGATCCCGTACTTGATCGTAGTGATCATCTTGTTCGTGACGATCGAGTACTGGCTGGTCGGCTGGAGCCACAACGCGGGCGACTTCTTCTTCTACCTGTTCGTGTTCTACCTGTACACGTCGGTGTGCACGTACATCGGCCAGTGGATGTCTGCGCTGACGCCGAACGCCAAGGTCGCGAATGTCGCCGTCGGAGCCATCTCGTGCCTGCTCAACCTGTTCAGCGGCTACCTGCTTCCTCGTCCACAGATGAAGAGCTGGTACAAGTGGATCCAGTACATCATGCCATCGAGCTACTCGCTTGCGGCCCTCGTCGGCGGTCTGTTTGGCAAGAGCGACATCCGAGTTATGGTTCCGAAGGGAACCACCACCGTAGAGAGCACTGTAGCTGAGTACCTCCACGACGAGTACGACTTCCGTCCAGACTCCAAGTACAACTTCATGGTCGGCCTCATCGCCTTCTGGGTCGTGGTCCAGATCGCGATCTACTTGACGCTCAAGTACGTGAGCCACTTGAAGAGATAAGGTGTTGTGCGGAGCGCCGTTTTTGCTCTTGCGGGCGTGAATGCATTTTATGCTGAGCGCCTGCGTATACATTACAACTACGTAGCTGGCGAAGAGGTTTTCTTTCCGACAGAGAGAAACAGAAGCCTTTCGCACCATCTAAAACTAAAGAGTGAATGAATGATGAATACGCATGGCCATCGGTTGTTTGATTAGCTGCAAATGTTTCCAGAATTGTTGCGTGCACAGTAGTGAGGTTAGTGAGGTGTTGCCTGTCGATGTGGAGCGAATCCTCTGTTGCAGCGCATTGTGCGAGCACCAGGCTGGGCGATTGGGATGATCGATTCTTCTCAACTGGTTTCGTTGGGAGCAAGCACCGAGAAGGCACTTCGAAGCATTCGCGAACAAGGCAACAGCGTTCGTTGGCTCCAGCAAATTTGAGGATCATTTTTAGCGTTGGCCTTCCGAAAATAAAGAAGGAGTTTGCCAGGTGGGCGCACGTATCGTCACCAGAAAGCTTCATGAAGATCATCAGATCACTTCGCTGCTCTATCGACGTGCCTGCGAGGTCTCCAGGTCCATTTCCTTGCCACGAACATTTTCCAGACTCAAATCCACCCGCTATGTATTTCATCCAATCACGCGCTCCACAAATATGCTGTCTATCAATAACTGGATGAAAATCAGTCCCTTGCAAGCAAGCACTGAGTGTGACGATCATCACTCTCACTGTGATGTGGCCCACACCAATCTACTCCGCATGAGCACGCGAATGGAACAGAACGCAAGAAGCCAAGGAAAAGTGAAAGCAGAAGACCATGGCTGACGCTAAGACCTCTCCGCTGCTCGCCCCCGGCGCCGACCTCAAGCATCTCGGTACGTATGCGTAGTGTGGTGCTCTATCTCGCGAATAACCACTTTCGCATGCGTGACTGTGCGCGCTGTGGACGCTTAAGGAGAGCTCACACATCGTGCGGATGGGTGGATGGATCCGCCTTTTATTTCTCCGAATCGGTCTTTCTCAACCTGTTGCTTGTTGTTATGTGTGTTTGTGTGTGTGGTGTGTGCAGAAGACATCTTGGACGCGTCCAAGAAAAAGAAAGGAGGCAAAGAGCAGTACGAGTGAGTGTCGCTGTATGAGTGCGAACGTATATCATCCTGTAACAGCCGCACGTGTGCTCACTTTGTGGATGTGCGCTTGTGGACTTGCAGGAGCCAATTGCAGGGCTGGTCACCGTCGCCAAGCGACCCATCGGTAGTCAATGACACAACGGTACGTGATAACGATAGAAGACGAGAGACATCAGCTCCTGGTGCTGTTATATGCGTGTCTGGATGCGTTGCTGACCTTTTGTGAGTATACATTTTGCGTGTTGTAACTTGGCGATTAGGGATCGATGGAGAATCTGAGTCTCGGTCCATCGGCTTCGGACGCCACGAAGGGTGAGGCAATGCAGTGTCGCGTTGATTGGCTTGAGAATGGCTCTAATGTATGGTGTGTGTCTTTGTGTGTTGGCTTGAAACCGAGTAGAGGGAGAAGAGACCAAGCAGAGTGACGTTACTGAGGCCAAGCAGTTATCCAAGGCCGAGCGCAAGAAATTGGGTACATTGCACTGACCACAACATTGCCGTTAGATGGCTGATTATGTGTAGACGAGTGTGTATTGATAAAAGTGTGTGAACGTACGTGACTTTGTAGCGGCCGAGGCGTTTGCTGCGAAAGGCGGCGCACCTGCGCCAAAGCGCGAGAAGATGAGCAAGCAGGAGCGCCGCGCGATGCAGGAGGCACAGCGTGCGTCCCGGGAAGCGCCGTCTGCTGCCGCTGCCGCTGCGGCCAAGCTCGCGAAGAAGCCAGAGGTGGTCGCTGCGAGCGGCGTGCGTCTGCAGTACGACGACGCGAAGAAGATCGCCAAGCGCTCCAAGGCGTCGGTGGTGGTGCGCACGCAGGCGCAAAAGCACGTGCCACTGTTCTCGCACCTGCCGCAGTACGAGCGCGAGAGCTCGCTGTCGCTCAACGTCGGGTTCTCGAACAAGGAGATCCACCCGTCGGTGCTCTCGCTGGGACTCAAGTACGCTGAGGGCAAGATCTCGGGCGGCAACGCACGCTGCATCGCGATGCTCAACGCGTTCAAGGAAGTGATCGCAGACTACATGACGCCGCTGAACAAAGTGCTGAGCCGTGACCTGGACAAGTCGCTACGTCCACTGATCCAGTACCTGATCGACTGCCGTCCGCACTGCATCAGCATGGGCAACGCGATCCGCAGCCTGCGCAGCATCATCAGCACGACATCTCCAGAACTCAGTGACGACGAGGCGAAGAAGCACATCCTCGCGGAGATCGACGAGTACATCCAGAGCCGCATCATTTTGGCGATGCGCGCCGTGTCGAAGAATGCGCAGTCCAAGATCGCCGAGGGGGACGTGGTGCTGACGTACGCGCGCTCGAACGTGGTCGAGATGATCCTGAAGGAGGCTCACGAGCTGCGCAAAGTGCACTTCCGCGTGATTGTCGTGGACTCGCGTCCGCACTTTGAAGGCAAGAAGCTGGTCAAGAGCCTCGCGGACGCTGGCCTGCAGTGTACGTACATCCACATCAACGCGCTGTCGTACATTATGCGCGACGTGACGAAAGTGCTCCTCGGCGCGTCAGCGTTCATGAGCAACGGCGTCGCCGTCGGTCGCGTGGGCACTGCGCTGGTGGCGATGAACGCGCGTGAGGCGAACGTGCCCGTGCTCTTCTGCTGCGAGACGTACAAATTCTCGGACCGCGTGCAGCTGGATTCGATCACGCACAACGAGCTGCGCGACCCGGACGAGCTCGTGTCGTCATTTTGCACGGAGAAGGCACGCTACGGCGGCCAGCGCAGCGGCCACTACGGCGCGCACGTGCTCTCGGACTGGCGCGACATCCCGGGCCTGAAGTTGCTCAACCTCGTGTACGACGTGACGCCGATCGACTACGTGTCGATGGTCGTGACGGAGCTGGGCATGATCCCGCCCACGTCGATCCCGGCGATCCTGCGCGAGTACTCGAAAGAAGGACTGGTGGACCCACTGAACTGAACGGAAAGCGTGGTGGTGTGAGATACAGAGGCAAACGTGATCTGGCGATACGAGAGTGAAGTTGGCTGCCCGTCCACGTCAAATCTGGGAGCGTAGAATCAGTGTTACTGCGCATACGAAGAGACCGAACGAACGAAGTCGTTCATACGCTCTACGTCAGGTTTCATGCAAGTGGAAGCAAGAAAGGGGATATGGACGGTTTAAGAGATGCAATGGCAGATAATTCTTAGTTTGCGTGCATGGTTGGTTGGTTCAAAATGCCCAGAGCATCTGTATGGCCTAGCAGTTTCGAAGGGAAGAATGTGAAAATAAGCTCTTGACCTGTACTCAAAACTTGACTTTTGTCACTGAATCGTGCAGAAGCGGCTCACACTTGACTGACCCTGCGGTTGCTGTTGTTGATCGTGGCGGTGGTGGAGCGTATTGCAGTTCCAGCATCTAAAAGAGAGCATTAGAGAGAGAGAGAGAGAGTATGAGAACAGCATACTCCACCTGAACCTTCAACTGGATATTCCCCCACAACTTTGACAACAAAGAAATGATTGACTTGACGCACCTCCACGACAAGCGCCTTTCAACAACAATGGTCTGCGTCTCCGGGTTGCGCGGCTCTTCTCGGTCTTGTGAGTCTCCATGTTCGTCTTCGTGCTGTTGCTCATGTCGAGGTTGATTCGGCTGCGACGGCGCTTCACAGTTCGAGCAGATCACGTGGCCCTCGCGGTCTTTCTCGCGAAGGTTCTTTGCCACAAACGACACCACAGACACCTGTGTCGTCGCGCACTGACCGGCGTCAACTGGGAGCGGCACGGCGTCCACGATCGGGCGGGCGTAGTGGTCCACCACAGGATTTTGCTGCTGCTGTTGTTGTATCAAGAGCGGCGTGCGCTCACTCGTTCGCTTTGCCGTCGAGGAGGTAGCGACCATCGTTTGTCTTTCGATGGATCTTTGTCTTCACGCTGGGGAAGAAATCTCCAAATGACGTGCGGTGTTCGCAGAGAAAGAGTGCTCAAGCTCCTGATGAGAACTTCCCGAGGCAGTCGTCCTCGTTTCTTCAACTGCCACGTTACATTCAGAGAGAAGGAGAAGAAAACACCTTTCGCCCAAAGCATCTATCCATTCATCCACACCACACATGCGAAGTCGTGTCTATGCGGACGTGTTTGGGCGCGACGTTGCTGCGCAGCAGACATGCGTTCTTGATGCTCGTGTCGTGCGCCTCGACCACCTCCACCATGCGCGGCATGCACGGGAGGTAGTCCTACGGTGAGCACTGGATGTCGTAGTGGATGTTGCCCTTTTTCAGATTCCTCGCAGGGAGCACGAGTTTGCGCTGTTCGTCTATCCACGCGTGGTAGAGGGGATGCGACGTCTTCGGCTGGTGTAGCCTGAGCAGATCGTCCTTAATCCTGCGCAAGCGAGCGCACAGCGCGTCCTGGCGGCTCCTCGTGTCCCTCCAGCTCTCCCTGATGATGGCGGCCAGCTCCTTACGCCACGACATGTTGACGTACCGCTCGATGCACTCGACGTAGTTCTGCTTGATGTTGTTCTCGTACATGGTGATGACGTCGATCGAGAGGTATTCGGTCACGGTGCTCATGTGCTCGTAGCTGAGCTCCTCCGACATGTACGCCTTGTAGTGCTGCTCGTAGAAGTCCTTGAGCGTATTCATGATGATCTGCGTCTCGGCGCTTGGAGGTCTGCCCGTGGAAGGCGCCTTGCAGGGTACTTTCGTCACTGAGGTCACAAACCGTCTGTCAAACTTAGGCAGCTCGTCGCCCACGTCGCAGCAGTGGAACAGGTACAGCTTGAGCAGCTGGAGCGCGTGGATCATGATGCTGTTGGTCCGGAACGCGGCATCGGTGAGCTTCTTCGTGACGAGAGTGTTCTTGACGACGCTCTTGAGGCTCGTCTTGACGCTGCGATAGGGCGGTTTCGGTGGTAGCTCCTT
>JAASFU010000882.1:0-13772 GCA_023333955.1 Globisporangium paroecandrum | reverse complement strand
ATGAGAAAGGGTGGAGCTGATGGGATTCAAACTGTCACTTGCTCAGCCACACGCACCCTCACACTCGGGAAAGCAGCATCTCGGATTTCTCCTCACGGTGTTGAACACGGTGGCGCTGGTGTTGCGGCGAGTGGAGACGAACCTCCCAGTCTCTTCTGCTGATGCGATGGGGGTTCTCCACGTGGTGCGCCGGATCGCAGCGTTCAGCGGCGCCATTCGCGAGAAGAACGCACTTCTGGCTGCTGAGCGCGGCGATCTGCAGCTGGTCGAGGCATTTTGCTACAAAAACCCAGTGTTTTCGGTCACTGGGGAGCTTTCGGACGCCTTCAAGTGAGTGTTCCGTCGCGCTGCTTCCTGTGGACACGTCCACATTCTCTAGTAGGTGCACGTGAAACACCTGACTGCGACCTGGAGCCGAGTTCTTGACGCTGCAGCAGAGAACGGCCAGCTGGACACGGTGCAGTGGATCGCTGAGCACCATCCCGAGCCCGCGTCTCGGGACACGGTCGATTCTACCGCGAACAGTGGCGATTTGGCTCTGCTGCAGTGGGTGAGTGAGAAATACCCGACACCAGGCTTCTGTTCAGCCTGGAAGGCGATGAGGCGAGCCGCAGCGACTGGTAATCTGGAGATAGTAGAGTATCTATATTTGGTGCGGGGACTGGAGACTGGTGGAGCACGGTTTCCTCCATATCTTGAAGTGGATGTACGCCAAGAGGTCGATAGAATCAAAGAATAAGAAGTGGGCACCTCCGAACGCTGTGGTCCTCACTGCGAAGAACGGACACCTAGAGGTTCTCCAGTATTTGACTCTCAGGTTGCCTCAGAGGTTCTTGGGTAGTGCGGTTGACGGTGCTGTGGAGAATGGGCAAATGGATATGCTCCAGTGGCTCAGCAGGCGAACCAAAGCGCAGATCTCGGAGACGTCGCTGCGTCAGGCTGCTCAAAATGGCCACCTGGGAGTCCTGCGATGGCTCTTCGAGGCATCTTCGTGCGTCGTCACCAACTTCTGCGGTCCGAACCTGTTGAAAGATATGACTGGGTACAGGCAGCTCGAGGTCGTGAAGTGGCTTCTCGACTATGAACTCGCAAGTGATGATTCCGTTATCGCAGCCATTGAGGTCGCTAAAGACACTGGAAATGACGAAATTGTGGAGTTTCTTAGGGATTTCGCCGTAGAGAACCGGCGGTGCCGCTACAGCGACGAAGACGAGTACACGGATTTCGACTGCACTTCTGCTGACGCGTACAACGATTCTGGCGACTTTAGCGACCATAGGGAGTATGGAGACTGGTATGAATTCGAGTATCCGTTCAGCTCTTGATACGAAGATTTGACGAGTGCGAATGAAGTGGAGGAACTGCAGAGTCAGGGGTCGAATCTTTAATCAGAACATCTCTACGTTTGTTGTTCTCTACTTCGTGGATGCGATATTTCCTGCTTTGTCCTCCTCGTGGTTGTGTAGGTAGCACCTGCCGAACCTCCTCAGCAGTTGGTGTGTCACCACGGCACAGTGAGTACTCACGAACGAAATGGAGCAATCGCTTCGACTGGCTCCGTCAGCCTTTGTCGAGGCTCGCAATCAACTTTCTTTTTCCGGTGCGAGTGAACGCATCTCCGCTATCTATTGACACATGGGTGGTTCGCCCACTCTGAGATCATCAGTTTGCGCTGCGCAGTGCGCCGAATTCACCACGAGCTCAACTTGAGTTTCCCTGTGTAAATGGAGCAGATGAATGAGAGATGGGACTGATGAAATATCTGGTAAATTATGAATAATCGTTCTAGATTTGCACAAACTCTAGTCAGCATTCAGGCGACCACTCGACAAGGTCAGGAGGTCTCGGTCACAAACTCCGCCTTGAGTGTCCACTTCCGTCCGCGACACTCGGCCATGTCCCTCAGCAGATTGCGGAACACCATCTTGTCCTTTGGCGCGATGAGGTTCGCAAACGCCTCCAGAATGTCTTCAGTCGTGATGCCATTGCGTCTTCGCGGGTCGGTCCTGGACGGCGTGAGGAACGCGTGCAGTTGCTTGGTCATCTCGTCCACCGTCATGAACCCGTTCTTCAGAGCGGGGCCGCCCAAGTTTCCTACTGACGACGGTGCGACGCCGTTCTTGCGCATCTTGATCTTCGCCAGCATGTCCTTCGACGAGAGCGTCTTCTGCGCAAACGGACTGGCACTTTGGGTCGATGATGACGCCACTCTGTTGCGTTTTACACCGCCAGTGATACTGGACGATGACGGCGGCGCCACTGACGAAGATGAACTTGACGCAAGCGGCTGTCGGCCTCTTGCCACGCGGTTCCCAAACCGTCCAATTCGCTGAGACGGATCGCCGGCCACGCCACTGCGACCTGTCCACGTTGGCGTGAACAGACTCTCTCGCTGCTGACGGATCAGATCACAGGACGCGCGCAATGAGCTCAGCGCCGACTTGGCGATCTTTGTCGACTCCATGTCGATCAGGTCCGCTTCCTGGTTCTGCACGCCGTCGCATTCGACTGCGTCGTGGTTGAACACGCCGCGAATGCCTTCGCCGTCGAAGAGCTTCTTCAGGATCGCGTCGTTGTCACCAGCACTGACGCTGTTTGATCCCGCTTCTTTGTCGTCGCCCGCATCGGCAGCATCGTCAACTTGAACCTCTTCATCTTCGTCCTCTTCTCCTTCTTCCTTAGGTTCGATATCTCCACTACCAGCACCAGCAGGAACAGCAGCGTCCAGAGGGTTCTCCACATTCCCTCCAATAAATAAATCGTTCGTCTCTGCTCCCTGGTCCTTCTCATCCCCCAGCACGAATAAATCCCGCAGCGAATGTTTGTTGAAGCACCGCTTGCGCTTGGCGTCGTGCAGTACTTTCGTGGTCAAGTACTGCTTGAAGATCTGTCGGTGGTAGATCCTCTCTTCGATCGTGCCGCTCGTGATCAGTCGGTAGATCGTCACCTGCTTCGTCTGGCCAAGCCGCCACGAGCGCTCGCGAGCTTGCAGGTCGGTCGACGGGTTCCAGTCCGGATCAAAGATCACAACACGGTCAGCGCCAATCAGATTGATTCCAATTCCACCAGCGCGGGTCGTGAGCAAAAAGATGAAGATCTTGCTGCCGTCCGCATTGAACGCGTCCAGCAGCGACTGCCGCTCCTTGACGCTCGTCGTGCCGTCCAATCGGCAAAAGCAGTACCCGAGCCGCACCATCATGCTCTCCAAGATGTCGAGCATCTTGCGGGTCTGCGAGAAGAGCAGCACGCGATGCCCCTGCTCTTTCCATAACGCCAGAATCTTGCCCAGCACTATCATCTTCCCACTGCTCTCAGGTGACCCATAGTCTTCGATTTCGCTACTCAAGGTCCTGTAAGCTGCCGCACCGTGGTCGCCAGCAGTGGACAACAAGTCTGGGTGGTTGCAGATGTGCCGCAAGATAGAAATTGCTCGGAAAGGACGAATGTCGCGCCGAAGTACAGAGGCCACCTCGGGCGAGTTCAGATACGTCTGGTAGGTGCTTCGCTGTCGGGAAGTCAGGCTGCAGAAGAGGATCTGCTCCATCTTCTCGGGCATCTTGGTCACGTGCTGGATCTCCTTCTTCGTCCTCCGCAGCAGGAACGGGTTGATTAGGTCCTTCAGTACCAGCGCGCACTTGTACGCCATCAGCACCTGCATCTTGGACGCGTTCGCATACCCACCAGTGCGGATCGGCAGCACGAACTCGTCGTCGAAAGTCGGCAGTGTGCCCAGTTTCCCAGGATACACAAAGTCAAAGAGCGACCAGAGCTCGCGCAGGCGGTTCTGGATCGGTGTGCCCGTGAGGATGATGCGATGCACAGTCCGGAACTGTTTACACACGAGTGTGATCTCGGCGTCCGGGTTGCGGATCCGGTGACCCTCATCGAGCACCACGTAGTCCCACTCCACATCCATGAAGAGCTCCTGGTACTGGCGCACATTCTCATATGTCGAAATGACGACGCCGCCGCCATTGCCGATCGTGTGATTCTCGTCATCGCCATCGCCTCCCAGTACTTCCTGGATCAATTGAGTGTAGGTTCTGCCAGCGAGCGTCATCCCAGATCCTGATCCATGTAGCAGCACCACGCGCATCATCGGGTACCACTTGTGGAACTCGCGCACCCATTGCAGCAGTACGGACGCAGGGCACAGCAGGAGCACCGTGCGCACGCGGTGCATGTGATGCATCGCACCTAGAAACGCTGCGATCTGCACAGTCTTCCCCAGCCCCATTTCGTCGCCCAAGATGCCGCCAGTGTTGCGCTCGTGCAGGTGGTGCAGCCACTCCAAGCACTCCTTCTGGTGCGGAAACAGGTGCTCGTAGATGTATGTGGGTACAATGAGCCCCGAATCCGTTTGCATCGTGTCGTCTGGCGCGTAGTACTGCTCTTCGCCCTCCGTATCGGTCGCTGCTGCGATTTCTACGGCCAGCGTGTCGTCCGTTTGGTCCTGTGCAACAGCAACTTCGTCGTGGAAGTCACCATCGTCCAGCAACTCGTCGTCTCCGCCTTTCTCTTCTTCTTCTTCGCCCAACTCTTCTCGACGTATCCGTTGTTTGGGGCGCGGGTTGTTGTAGAAGCTCACGCGCTCTTCGCGAATTGTCTTCTTGATCGCGTGCTTAAAGTCCTCAATGCGCTTTGCGAAAGTCACTGCGCAGCCATCGTCAAGCCAATTCTTCGCGTCTTTCTTCTGCTTCTTCAAGCTCTTGAACTTGCCGCCGCTCGGTGAGTCCATTTCGAGCACTTCTTCATCGTCTTCTTCGCCATCGTCATCGGCATTCTCATCTGGTGTGTACTCCTCCTCTCCGTCGTCCTCTGCATCATCAGTTCTGCTCCTTGTAGCTTTCTTTTTCATCTTCGTCTTCGTCTTCCTCTTGCTGTCGCTGGTGCTTTTGCTAGCGCTACTGCTCTGCCTCAGTCGCTTCTTGGGCTCGTTCTTCTTTTGCTTCGCCTGCTTCTTGTGCTTCCCACTCGGCACGCCAGGCACGTAGTCCGAATCGTCCGAGTGCGCTTCGTCGCTGCTCTTGATCTCTTGCTCGTCATTTTCGTCATACTCGTTGACCAGGAAGCGCGAGGGCGACGGCGGCGGTGTCCCCTGCTGCTCTTCCATTGTTACTGCTAATGAGGAAGCGCTCATGTGCGTCTGTATCTATAAGATGAACCCACCTAGAGGCACAGGCAGCCTGGTCTGCAGCTGCTGGTAGCTGAAGCTGCAGGTTGATGCGGAAATGGAACGAGCTGACGCAGTGGTTTGATTGTCGTGTTGCCTTCGCGAGCCTTCTGCTCAGTTCCCGCACTATTTTCGCTGAACAGTGCAATGAGCGCGCGAAAACGAACCGCGGTCCGCTGAACCGTGGTTGGGACAGATGAACCGTCTTTTTGATTACCTTTACTCAAGCAACTACCTCAATAATTATACAAATCATAGTGCAATTTTTACCTTTATCTTGTTATCAGGGGTGAAAACCGGCGCGATTCACTTGCATCCTCCTCCTTCAAATTGGCCTGCCCCTCTCAATTGGCTTCCACAATGCGAATGTGGCACCGAGCCATTCGGCGGCAGGTCTTCTTCAGCCGACTACCCCGCGCCATGAGCACTTCGCCCCCCACGTGGCACCACGGCACAGAAGACGCGCGCGCGCAGAGCGTGCGCTCGTTCAACGAGTTCCTGAACCAGGCCAAGAGCGATCTGTACGCTATTATCGACAAGGACAGCAGCGCCAACAATGGGAAGGTGGTGCATGTCATGATCGGCAACGAAGCCGCCGACGCAGACTCGATCGTCAGCTCGCTGGTATACGCGAACTTCAAGCACCACGCCGAGGCACTCACCGCACAGGACCGCGCTGACGTGTACGTGCCAGTGCTGCCGATCCCGCGCGAGAAGCTCGTGCTGCGCCGCGACGTGTTATCACTGTTCAGCAAACTTGAGATCGACCTAGGCGCGATCTTGTTCGTGAACGAGTTCCCATGGCAGCACCCGGCATTTGAAAAGGGCAAGAACGCACAGCTGAAGCTCACGCTGCTGGACCACAACGCGCTCAACCCGAAGCGCATGATGTCACCGACGCAGCAGCAGCAACAGAGCGAGATCGGGCAGGTCGTGGAGATTTTGGACCACCACATGGATCTGGGCAAGCATCCTGCAGCCTCCGTGCGGGAGATCGCGTTCGCAGACGGCCAGGCGCTCGTCGCGTCCACCTGTACGCTCATCGCGGAGAAGATTATCGCGTTCAACGCAAAGCACGGTGACCGCAACGACGAGGTCTTCGCACTTTCCTCGACGCTGCTGCTTGCGGTCATCGCGCTGGACAGCATCAACTTCAACCCGAGCGCGAAGAAAGTGACCGCGCGCGACATTAAGGCCGCGGAAAAGCTGGAAGAAACTGCGTTCGCGTCGAAAGAGGTGCTCTTCGAATGGCTCCAGGCAGAGAAGTTCAACCCGGCGCATTGGAAGGACTTCTCCGTGTGCGACTGCCTCATGTGCGACTACAAAGAGTTCGGGGACGCCTCGAGCACTGGACTGTACGGTGTGAGCTCGATCCTCATCGACCTCGGCAAGTTTGTGAATAAAGCGAACTCGAGTGCTCAGCTGACTAAGGAGTTGCAGGCGTTCGCGCAGGAGAACCACCTAACGTTCCTGCTCGTGATGACGATGTTTGTGGACACGGACGGCGCGCGCCGACGCCAGCTGCTCTTCTACGAGCCGAGTGGCAATAACAACATCACGACCAAGTGCGTCCGCTTCCTCGAACAGGAAGGCTCGCTGCAGCTGGAGCGCGTCGATCTGCCACCCTCGCACGCGGACGCGCGGCTGAAGGCGTTCGACCAGCGGAACGCCGGCGCGTCGAGGAAGCAGGTTGTGCCGCTCCTGCAGCTCGCGCTCTCTGACAAAGGCTCAGGTGAGAACAGCAAATATTGAGCAAATCGAGAGAGAGCGAGAGAGCGAACGGCTGCCAATAAACTTCCAAGTTGTTAATGCGATGTGTTTATGAGTATAATATGTGTTGGCTTGGCTATAAAGACGAATTATTAGGAAATGAAAAATCAACCCACTATCAGTGACGGCGGCGTTAGGCTCGAACGCACAGCTGGAAGCTTCAAAGACGACGACCGATCCGATCCCTGCTCCCATTGCTGGCTCCTCTCTCCATTGTTGATGAGGACGCTCGTTCGCTCTCCCTTCTACTACTGGGATTCACATGATGGCGCACTTGGCCTTGTGGCCTCGGCGCGGCTGGTATTTCTCCAAGTACTTGAGCTGGCGCAGATTGATTGCGCCGCGGCGGAATTTGCGGATGTGCTCCACGGCGTTGATCGGGTCGAGCCCGAACTCGATGAGCGCGATAGCGACAAGCACGGGGGCACTGCATTTCGAGTCACACAAATAGTTCGCATACAGTTAGGTGCTGCAAAAAGAATCCAAGAGTGTCAACCCATCCAAACAAGCAGGCAATCAGAAACGCACCGTCCGAGACCCGCGACGCAGTGCACCGCAATGGATTTGTTGGTCTTCGAGTCGATCTTGTTGTCCTTGAAGCAATCCGAGACAAGGTCGAGCCACTTGTCGAGGATGTCGGCGTCTGGGGGTTCGCCGTCAGGGAACTCCAGCTCGTGGACCTTGATGCCAGCGGCCTGCACGGACTCGCGGCTGTACGTCACCTCGCAGGCGCGCACAAGGTCCATGACGTTGTTCTTCTTGAGCTCCTTCAGGTAGAGATGGAGGTTGCTGTCGTTCGGCGCGTCCATGATGACAAATGACAGGTGCTCCCACTGCACGAGCGTTGGCTTATTGGTCGGCGCGATCATCGTGAGTGAAAGAATGCGTGAGTGCGTGTGTGTTGTTCCCTTCTTCCGCTGTGCTGCGTTTGCTACGCGTCCTCTCGTGCGTCAAAGGCGCTCCGTGGTCTGTCTTCTAACGTGGTGGTTTGTCGCCTCCTCTCGTGTGAATTGCAATCGGAACGAAACTTATCCCATCCGTTGAAATTCTGCGTTTCGTCCGGAGTGACGTGGTCCCGTTATGGTGGCTGCGTTGACGGATCGACTGCTGCTCAAAGTGCGGCGGCTGGGGGCTCGTTCGACTGGGAGCGCGCGACTTCGGACGCGCTTCCTCGACCGCTGCTGACGCTTCGCCACACTTGCTGCTTGCTCGGGTGCTCGCTCGGGACGACCGCGCGACGACGACAGAGACGACGGACGGACGGATGGACTGGGACGGAAAAGTGAGCGTGCTTGGGGGCAGATAGTGAGACGAATGGACCGCTTGTGTTGCGCGCCGCCCGCTGTCTCTTGCTTTCGTTCTCTTCTTCTGCTGTTGCTGCCTCTCGATATAGACGGCAGGTGGCGAATATATATATTCGCTTGCTCTGCTTGTACGATGCGCTGCTGCTGGCTGCTTGGCTTGCTTTTGTTTTTGTATGGGCGGAAGGCGGCTGGCTGGCGTTTTCTTTCTTTCGTTCTGTTGGTTATGAGTTTCTCCCTTGAAATTTCGAGATTTCTGGTTTCTCTTCTGATAGATCCAGGCTGGCGTTTTCTCCGGGTACAGTCAAATTTGAGGCAATAAACCTAAATGTTGGCTTTTAAAGTGATGTTTTCTGCCTTCTGGGTTGCTTTTTGTGCTGTCGCAGATGATTGTACGTACCGCAGCCAGTCAGACACACAGTTGTCCCTTCGCTCTGTGATGTTTTTCAAAGAGGACACAATTTGGGTTTTGTCCTGCAAAAAAGATTCTGAGTTGCAAAAATTGAATGATCAAATTCAGCTTTCAAAGTAGGATTTCATCCATTTATTTACACGACTAACCTTGTCTATGTATATTTGTGCTGAATCATTGTGCGGGTGTTAGTGAAAGCTAATTTTTCTAGTGAATTTTAGGTTTACTATTGCCGAAAGTGAAAAATGAACCTCTTTTGCAAGACAAAATCCAAAGTACTTCCTCTTTTGTAACCAAATCAGCTGTGTGTAGCGGCCATAAAAGAATACTCCCTCTGGCTTCAAATGATGGACTTGGACCACGCCGTTTGCCGCATTCCCGCCAGGGCCATTGCGCGCTTCATGCACACTACACATCACCACAACAGCTCGCATTATTTTAGCGAAAGCGTTCCTATTCCAACGAATTGGCGTTAGTCGCGTCGCGGTGTGTTCCACACGGCTTCCCTTGCGCTGCTCGTGTTCACTGTCGTGCTTGTCTGCGAAACGCGATCTTTAACAGCAGCAGCAGCATCCGACTTCGTGTGGTACGGTACCAAACCTCAGAAGTCAACGTTGCAGAAGTTCTCAACGACAACAGGTGCAACATGTTGCATGTCGCGCGGAGGACATCAGAAGAAAATCAGCAACGTTGTTGTTGTGCAGCTCACCAGCTCACCTGAAAGAGCGATCGTGAGCATTTTTGTATGCAGCGCACGACCACATGCAGAGACAGACACACCAAGTAAAGTTCTTGGTGGCTCTTGGCGGCGGCGCAGTGCACACAAGCGTGCCCCAGTCTATTTGATGGTGTCTATTGTGAGAGTAAAGAGATTTTTGGAACTGGAGAAACGAACAATATCAAATGATATGCTGTTTCCCAGGTTTTCGGCTGAATGTGAAGTGCGCTTCCTTTACGTGGTCCACGCACATTCATCTGCTGAATGTGAATGCGCGTGAATGTGAAGTGCTCAATCAGCTGTTTCATTTCAACCACGATCTCCTTTTCTCTCCAATCATAGACCTCCAATCTATCATTCTGTGCTCTGATTGGTCAAGACGCCTCGTTGAATGCAAATGGGAGGGTGCTGAATGCAGAAATCAATCTGCACACGCTCGCCCGCTTCCTTCAACTCACGCACGACCCATACAACGAGAAGGGAAGAAGCCCCAGATGTCCCCGCCCGCATGCCACGAAGCGCTCATTTGCCATTTTGCTGCGGCGACGACAAGCGACCAAGCGACTCTCGAGCAACCTTCAGGACCCTCTGCTCTCCATCTCCACGCATCCCCAATCTCTCTTTCCCTCTCAAGATGAGCAAGGCGGCAGCAGCAGTGGCGCGCACCGTCGCGTACAAATGCAATGTCGTGCACTCGGTGGCGCTCAACAAGCTCGAGATCCTCCAGCCCGGACTCGTGGGCGTCAACCAGGACGGCAAGATCACGTTCCTGCTCGACCTCAACAAGCACGCGCTCGCGGACGCGCACTACGACGAGCTCGTGGACCTGGGCGACAAGCTGCTCGTCCCGGGCTTCGTTGATGGCCACGCGCACGCGCCGCAGTACTCGTTCATCGGCGTCGGTATGCACCTGCCGCTGCTTGACTGGCTTGAAAAGTACACGTTCCCGTACGAGTCCAAGTTTGAGTGCGTCAAGTACGCCAAGTCGGTCTACTCGAAAGCGGTGAAGCGCCATTTGTACAACGGCACGACCACGTGCTCGTACTTTGCCACGATCCACCTTGAAGCTTGCAAAGTGCTCACCGACATCATTGACGAGCTTGGACAGCGCGGATACGTTGGCAAGGTCAACATGGACCGCAACTGCTCCGAGCCCCTGCTGGAAGACACGCAGACGTCGATTCAGCACACACGCGAGTTTGTCGACTATGTGCACGGCAAGAAGAACCCGCTCCTGACGCCAGTGATCACGCCTCGATTTGTGCCGAGCACGACCTCGAAGCTGATGAAGGCGCTTGCCGAAATCTCCCGCGAGCACGAGCCAAAGCTGCCGGTGCAGTCGCATTTGTCTGAAAACCGCGCGGAGATCAGCTGGGTCAAGAGCATGCACCCGGAATGCGAAAGCTACGCGGCGGTCTACGACGACCACGGACTTCTGCACGAGCGATCCTACATGGCGCACTGCATCTGGTGCAGCAAGGACGAGCGTGAGATCCTTCGTTCGCGTGAAACCGCCGTGATCCACTGCCCGAACTCGAATTTCTCGCTCAGCAGCGGCGTCTTGAACGTCCGACGACTGATCAAGGAAGGCATCAAGGTCGGTTTGGGCACGGATGTGTCTGGTGGATACTCGACTTCCATGCTGGACGCGATCCGTCAGGCGGTGATCGCCTCGAAGCTCGTGTCGATCGGTAACGGTAGCGCGCATGAGGAAGAAGACACCCAAGAGTCGCTCACGTACGCTGAAGCCTTCCACTTGGCGACCGTTGGCGGTGCAGAATCTCTCGGACTCGCTGATAAGGTCGGCAACTTCCTGGTCGGCAAGGAGTTCGATGCGCTCGTTGTGAACCCGTACTCGGACAACAGTCCGATCGACGAAGCGCAGGACGCCAGCGAAGCCGCCGACGTGCTGCAGACGTTCCAGAAGTTCCTGTTTCTCGGCGACGACCGCAACATTGAGACAATATTCGTGGGCGGAAAGAAAGTGAAGGAAACCGCCAAGTAAAAGAAGAGAAAGAAGCCCATACGCCTGGAAGGAAGTTGGTGAGTAACGCATCCTCTTCATTTTGAAACCAGGCGAGAGGACGGAGACTTATCTATTAAATACACAGCGAGCAGCACACAAACACAAACGATCTTGTTTTTTCGGGACGAGGTAGAGAGACATCGATGGACGTCAAAGGTGACATGCAATTCTACTCGCAAATCCTCGCTCGTAAGGCATCTGTGTGCGCTTTTAACCTGTGCACTTAGTTGGGCTCATTTGCGTTCACAAGACTCAAAAGCGTCGTCTGCTCCTTCCGTCTCGCAAGGCAGCCAAGACGGAACACCACAGCCGTCTCCGCTTCAGCAATTCCCACGATTCCAGCTGTTCCATGCCGCTTGCACGAGCTTTGCTGCCGCCGCTGGACGATCATCAGAAAGCTGATCGATCACAATGATACTGTGACACGAACGGCAGCTACGTGCTGTATGAAAGAAGACCGTGAACAGTGCGATTTGGTGCGGGTAAACGTTACATACTTTATTTCCTATCGTTTTTTTATGCGGTCGATCAAAACAAATGCTTGAGCCAGAGAGACGCAAAGCCAAAACAGCAAAACAGCGTGTGCACGAGTGAAGCACATTGCGTGCGTGGCCGCATCTCTCCAGACTCTTTGCATTTCCCAAAAGACTCATGTTTGGTTGATATCTCGTTTCTTGTAGCATTCTCTCTCGTTATCTCGGCATCATTGAGGCCCTCAGTCCCAAGAAGACCGAGAGGACCAATCTATCTGGCGATGATGCAGGTGATGGAGAAAGAAGGGCGGACGACACGCGACGCTCGCTTACTGGAGCTTGCCGAGGATGTCTTCGTCACGGAACAGGTGGAATTCATCCGCGCCGAGCTTGACCAGGCTGCCGCCGTACTCTGGGAGCAGCACCTTGTCGCCGACCGCGCTCTGCACTGGGATGAGCGTGCCTTCGATGGTGCGGGCGCCAGGGCCGACCGCGACGACCTCGCCTTCGTTCTGCTTCTGGTTGTCCGCGTCTGGCAGGTAGATGCCGCTCGCCGTCTATTTGTGCGTCAAGCCACAAGTAATACGCGCTGTCGGTTAGTCTCCATGTCCATGGAATGCATGCTGTCATAGAAATATCGCTTCCGTACCTTGACGGCTGGCTCAATGCGCTTGACGAGCACGCGGTTGCCGAATGGGATCAATTTGCGGAGCGAGGACTGCATGAGGGCACACACACACGAGAGAGAGAGAAGGGGACAGGCGAGTGTTAGTGCTGGTACTGTTCTTGCTGCTGCTGCTGCTACTGGTGGGGGTGTCATGCACGCGCGCATTGCGGCGGGCGACATTCCTTACCATGGTGAGCTGCTGAGGTGAATCTGTGTGGTGAGCGCGAATTCGAAAACTGAGCGGTGATTTGGCAACACCCACCAACCAGAGGCTGTGGGGTTTGTAGAAACAGATGGCCGAATTATGCAAGCTAGTGGTAAAAGAGAATGTTTAAAACATTTTTACGTTATTTGTGTATGTGAAAACCAAATTCAGTAGATTGTTTGAAACACATTCTGAATTTGGCTCACGCTCACACAATGTCAGCGCTTTTTGCGCTGCTTCAAGGTCGATTGTTCCAGAATCTCAATCTCATCAGACAGATGATGATGGATTGAGCATCAAGGCTGTGAGATGACATGACACGTCTGAAGATGTGCAGACGTGCAGTGTGTGGCGATATTGCCTGCGATGAAACAGCGTGCGCTGCAGCAGTGCTGGTTCCTGTCTGGCATGATCGTGCACAAACATGCTGGCTGACTGAGCCACCTCTGCGCGGTGCACCAATTGCTGCGGAACGCGATCAAGTAGCACGCAATTGCTCTTCATCGCCAGCTTGGCCATGCTCGAGATCAGCGCCGCCGTTTGCTGCGCTCTTCTCACACTCAGTGATCAATGCGACTTACAAACGTACAGTGCATCCATGGTATCGCGTGGTGGCGGCGGAAAGAGTTCTGGCGTTCAACGTGGCAGCGCATGTGCTGCTGGTGGTCAACCTCTCCGTCACGTGACTGTTGGACATCACGCTGGACGTCTAGGCACTGCTGTGCCTGCACGCGATGAAGTGCGCGAGCCGTGTTCCGAGACGTGAGCTCGAGATGGTGCTCAGCGATTCACTGCACCGTGTCCAGCTGGCCGTTCTCTGCTGCAGCGTCAAGAACTCGGCTCCAGGTCGCAGTCAGGTGTTTCACGTGCACCTACTGGAGAATGTGGACGTGTCCACAGGAAGCAGCGCGACGGAACACTCACTTGAAGGCGTCCGAGAGCTCCCCAGTGACCGAAACCACTGGGTTTTTGTAGCAAAATGCCTCGACCAGCTGCAGATCGCCGCGCTCAGCAGCCAGAAGTGCGT
>JAASFU010000881.1:0-13781 GCA_023333955.1 Globisporangium paroecandrum | reverse complement strand
GTGCACCTGGCGCAGCACCTTGTAGATGTAGCTCGAGTACGACTCAACGCGCTTCTTGCCCTTGCCCTTGCCGCCCTTGGCGCCGGCCTTCGCTGGGGTCTTCGCAGCCTTCTTGCTTGGAGTCTTGGCCATCTTTGCTGTTGGTTGAGTGGTGAGAGTCAAAAATGATAATGGCAGTTGTCTGGAAGGCAAACAAAGCAGCCTCGGCTGACCATCATTCCGACCGTTCACACACACAAAGGCGCCAAAACAGCGCGGGAGAAGCATGGTCCCGAACAAAACATCCAAAACGGGACACGCTGCTACTCCCTCGGCTCGATTTATCTTCTCTGATTGGCGGAACGCATTCTTGGCGCTGCGATTGGCGGGTTGGTTGCCTGAACGAGGTGGTCAAGCCATTTGTGTAGTCTTTGATAGAGCATGCATAGTTGAATTCTAGTTTTGCTTCAAGCCGGTATCCAGTAGATGTAAAGGCTTATTACTTAGTAAATTTCACCTAGAATCAAACATCTAAAATGCAATTTAACCAACAATCTACTTTTGCGTTCATATGGAGGTAAATGGCAGCTCGACAGCCTCTCTTATTGGGTAGGGGGAGAAATCCGGCCCCCAAATTCGAGCGTCTGAGCGAGCGACACGAAAGCAGCAGATACGTCCGTGGATCCGATTCAATTCGATCGCAAGCAGCAACACGCAGATTGACTGACTGACAGCACCAGGCGCTTGAGAGCAGCAGCAGCACACGAATCATCATGAAGTTGGGATCCAGCCATGGCGACAGCAGTGGCGAGAGCAACCGCGGACCGGGCTCTGGCTCGCTTTCCATCTCGGCCGTCATGCAAGACCTCAAGGAGAAGTTCAAGAACGACGAGGATGACCACTGTACGCGTCTTTCGCTGAGTGAAGCCTCGTATAGAGCCATGTGTGGTGACTATGTGGTGACTATGTGGTGCTCTATTAGTTGCTGACGATGTGTGTGCGTACGTGTGAACCAACAGCCTCGCCTTTCCAGGGACTCGACAAGGCCACCGTGCTGCAGGAGACCAAGATCTTCTCAGACGCGAACATGGTCACGAAGCACCCGAAGAAGTGCTGCCAGCTCATCACGAAGCTCCTGCACATTCTCACGCAGGGCGAACCGTTCACGAGCGCAGAGACCACGGCCGTATTCTTTGGCGTCACAAAGCTCTTCCAGTCCAAGGATGCGAACCTGCGCCGCATGATGTACCTGTTCATCAAGGAGGTCGCGGAAGCCACCGCCGCCGACGAAGTAATCATCGTCACGCAGAGTCTCACCAAGGACATGAGCTCCGACGTGGACTTGTACCGCGCGAACGCCATCCGCGTGCTCTGCCGCATCATCGACGTGTGTGCTCTTTCTATATCCATTTGTCACCAAAGTGATGAAGCTCACCTCACTTCAACTACTGACTCACAAAGATACATTTTTGTCTCTGTCATATGTCTGCTGATGTGATGATACATAGGGCTCGATGCTGAATGCCATCGAGCGATTCATGAAGCAAGCGATTGTGGACCGCAACGCGCTCGTGTCCAGCTCGGCGCTCGTGTCGGGCATGCACCTGATCAAGCAGAACCCGGAAGTGGTGCGTCGCTGGGTGAACGAAGTGCAGGAAGCCGTGAGCTCCCAGCACGACATGGTGCAGTACCACGCCGTGGGGCTGCTCTACCAAATCCGTCAGCATGACAAGTTGGCTGTCTCCAAGGTACGTCAGTATCGAGGTTGACCTATTCCCCACTCTCTCAGGCTTGCTAACCAAGCTCTTGTTACTTGAATTGTCTACTTCATGCGCGGCTCCTCATAGTTTATTAACCAGCTGCAGAAGACGAACCTGCGATCGAATCTGGCGACGTGCCTCTTGATCCGCTACACTGCGGGGCTTCTTCGTGAAGACCTGGGCGGTCAGGACCCAAAGCCTCTCTACCAGTTCCTGCAGAAGATGCTGCGCCAGAAGAACGAGATGGTCATCTACGAAGCTGCGAAGGCGCTGTGCTCGTTGCAGGTGGACGCTCGTGAGCTGACGCAGGCGATTGTGGTGCTGCAGTTGTTCCTGGGCTCCTCGAAGCCAACTCTCCGTTTCGCGGCGGTGCGCACGCTGAACCAAGTCGCTCTCACGCAACCGCTGCTCGTAACGCGATGCAACGACGACATGGAAGCGCTGATCACGGACCCAAACCGCTCAATTGCGACGCTTGCGATCACGACTCTGCTGAAGACCGGCGCAGAGTCCAGCGTGGACCGCCTCATGAAGCAGATCTCGACCTTTATGGGCGACATCGCCGACGAGTTCAAGATCGTGGTCGTGGAAGCGATCAAAAACCTGTGTATCAAGTACCCACAGAAGCACCGCGTGCTGCTGAACTTCCTGGCGAACTTCCTGCGCGAAGAAGGCGGCTACGAGTTCAAGCGAACCATCACGGACTCGATCCTCTTCTTGATCGACCGCATCCCAGATTGCAAGGAGACCGGTCTGTTGCACCTGTGTGAGTTCATCGAAGACTGCGAATTCACGCAGCTTTCGACGAAGATTCTCCGCGTGCTCGGCCAGAAGGGTCCAACGACCTCGGCGCCTTCCCGCTACATCCGCTACATCCGCAACCGCGTCATTCTCGAGAACGCGGCGGTGCGCGCGTCGGCGGTGTCTGCACTCGCACAGTTTGCGATCCGCGTGGATTCGCTTCGCCAGAGCGTGTCCTCGTTGCTCCAGTCGTGCAAGCTTGACGATGATGACGAAGTGCGCGATCGCGCCACGATGTACCTGTCAATCCTGCACGGCGACGAAGCCGTGAGCCGCACTCTGCTGGTGGACGATTTCCCAATGAGCGTCGCTGCGCTTCAGAAGTCCATCGAGCAGTACCAGCTCCGTCCAACTGACGGCCCAGTGACGCTGGATGTGCTGCCACACGTTGAAGTTGTGGAGGAAGTCAAGGCCGTGGAAGTGGATGCCGATGACAGCAGCCGCGACATCCCACAGGTAACCGCCGCTGTTGTCCAGCCTCAGGACGTGGCCAAGGAGTTGTACAAGGTAAGTGTTTGTTTATGTGTGTGTTGTGGTTTATTGTGTGCTTGCTTACAAACGGGCTCCTTTCAATGTTGTCACACAGATCCCAGAGTTTGCCGACTTGGGGCCGCTCTTCCGCTCGTCGAAGCCCGTGCAGCTCACGGAAGCCGAAGTGGAATACGTCGTCAGCTGCACGAAACACGTGTTCTCGGAGCACTTGGTGCTGCAGGTATGGAACCCTGTCCTCACATAAGCATGTTGCCTATCTCTATGTGATACGCTAAGACCGCCAACCTTGTCTGTGTATTTTTTTTCTTCGCCAAATCCAGTTCAAGGTGATGAACACCGTCAACGACCAGCTCTTGACCAATGTGTCGGTTGGCTTTGCGATGGACCCAGACGATGTCTGGCAGGTCCACTCGGTGGTGCACTTGAAGGAGCTCGCGTACGGCAAGACTGGCTCGTGCTACGTCTGCCTGAAGCACATTGGTGACGGAGTGTACCCAGTGGTGCAGATTGCGAACGAGGTGAGTTTGCTGCCTTTGGTTTATTTGTGTGGATGAGGTCAGTGAGCATGATGCTAACCATGGATTGTTTCCTCCTATAGTTGAAATTCAAGGTGCACGAAGTGAACCCGTCGACCGGTGAAGCTGAAGATGATGTATGTATCACAACACCTTCCTGTATCTACCTGGCTCGCATTGTTCATGCGTGATGCTTACATTTTGCGATTGAATGACGTGTGATACACAGGGCTTTGATGAGGAATACCCGATGGAAGACTTTGAAATTGGTCCAAACGACCTGGTTGCCAAGGTCCCGGTGGGCGACTTCCGCTCTGCGTGGGAGCACATTGGCGATGGCGCTGAAGCGAAGGGCAGCTACGCGCTCAAGTACAAGAGCCTGGTGGAAGGTGTTGCTGCGGTGATCGACAACCTCGGCATGCAGCCGTGCGAGAACACGGCCACGCCGCAGCCAAAGGTGCAGGCGCACATTTTGCTGCTCTCTGGTGTGTTTGTCGGCGGCGTGAAGGTCCTTGTGAAGTCCAGAATAGCGCTTGACGAGCAGAGCGGTGGCATGATCCTCCAGGTACGAGTGGAATGTCTAGTGTCGGATAGAGTGGTGGTTTGCGAGGGCTGTGCACTGACATTGCATTGATTTGTTGTTGTTGTTTTCTTTTTCAGATGGCGGTTCGTTCCGAAAGTGAGGAGATCAGCCAGACGATCATGGACTGCATTAGATAAGCTGGTTTGGGATCACGATGTCGAGGATTCCAGACTTGCTTTCAAGCCAGAATGCGTGCGAGAGAGAGAAAGAGAAAGTGAAAGACTGCATAGATTCGATCATCCACACAGCGTGGCTATGAGAGGAAGGAGTGTAGTTTGTGATGTGTTTTGCTTCATCTGCGTGCTCTGTCTTTCTGTACATCTGCACGCCTCCTATCACTACTTACTAACCTCCAGGATGCCCTCAGTCCACAAGCGCAGCAGCATTCCACGGATCGCAGTCTCGTCAGCCGAGTCGTCGTCCAGAGAGTCCACGGACACGAACGTAGGGTAGGATGAGTAGAGCTTCATCAGCGGCTGCGCGAGCTCGCCTGGGAACGCGATGCTCTGCGGCGGAACTGGGACTTGGCCCATCGCAGCACGCATGTCGTCGTCGTCATCGCCACCGTCCTCGCTGCCGTCGTTCTCGTCGTCCTCTTCGCTTTTTCCCTCTTCGCCATCATCGTCTTCACCTTCGCTTCCTTCGTTTCCTTCATCACCGCTCCCACCTTCGTCGTCACCAAATCCTCCATGACAAGTGCAGAGCCCCATGTGGTGCATGCGGCAGTTCTGCGACGAGTAATACAGCGCGACGAAGGCTTCTTTCAGCTCGTCTTCGCCCATCGTCAGGCGCACGTGCGATCGGTCTTTGAAGCGGATGCCGACGTTGCCGTCAAGAGGCGAGACCGACATGTCGGGCTTGGCTTCCAGCGTCGGAGGCAGTCGGTTGGCGACAAAGTCCATCGCGGCTTCGTCAGCAGCCTGCTGCAGGTCGCTCGCGTCCACATTCGCAGCGAGCTTTCCGATCAGATCCTTCAGCGTCTTCGTGAACCCCTGGGCTTGTCTCGAGTCGGTAGGGAACTGCGTCCCCATGTACTCCAGGTACGCGACAGGGAGACCACGTCGGAAGTCCACGTCCGAGTCGAACGCGCGGCGGATGACTCGAGGAAGCGCGACTTCCATAAAGTTGGCCCACGCGTTGTGCTGGTACACGGAAATTGTCACGTGGGTCGAGAATTGCTTGTCGTCCGTGGCGGCTTGGTGGATCACACCTCTCGGGAAGTAAAGCTGTTCAGACAAACACAACAAATGGAGCTCAAGTTAGGACAAATACGCTATTGCTCAAACAAAAACACAAACACGGAGTGATAGCGACGCGCGACTCACCACATCGCCCTCTTCCAAGGTCAGCTCCATCCACGGCTCGCCGATCTGGTCGGGCGAGAGGTCGTTGCTGTGCTCACCAGCCAACTCCGTGATGGGGTGGTAGAGCTTCCACTTCTTTCTTCCCTCAGTCTGGCAATCGATGATACAAACAAACCCAAAATGTCAGTTCGTTACTGATAGCCAGTCATTTCATTCAATGCAACGCAAGCACGAACCTGCAGGATGAACACTTCCACGTCGTCGTGGTGAGGAGCGAGTGCTTGCGCGGCGGGCGGCGTTAAGTACGCGCTGGCGCCAGCGAGAGAGCCAAAGTGGGCTTCGAACGCGGCGTTGATCTTGAAGAGCTCGTCCACGTAGCGCTGCGGCTGGTAGAACTGGCAGCTGAAGCCCTGCTCAAAGAGGCGCGCGACCTTCTTGCGCGACGCAAAGTCCTCGTCATCGCCGTCGTAGTTCTCGCGCACCGCGTCCACGTACTTGCAGATCGTGAGGTCTTTTCCGTAGTCCAGCTGGTTCTGCTGGATCGTTTCGAGTACTCGCTTCTTGGAGAACAAGTCGCGCGGGAAGAGCTGCGGGTGGCACAATGGACAGACGAGCATACGCACAGCCAGTTAGGCATCTTTCCCACACAATCAAAGAGAAGCACAGACCGTGATAGATTGATGCAATATGCGTACCTTGTGTTTTCCATTGCTGCGCACGTGCAGCGGCTTCTTCTCAAAGTACTGCGCGAAAAACGTATCAAGATCCATTCCGCCGAGCAGCTCGTTGAGCATCACTGCCGCGAGGCTCTTAGCGTCCTCCTGGGGCTTCTTCGACGTGCTGGCAGCTGGAGTCACTTTCTGCTTCTTCGCGCTGCCATTCTTGCTGCCAGCGCCCTGCTGCTGCTCCTCCTCGGCCTTGCGCTTGTCGAGCTTGTCGGCCTTCGCCCGCTGGCCTGCCTTCTTCGTTCGCGACATCTTCCACCACCACCAAAAAATATTGAAATGTGCCTCGTGTGAAAATAACGAGTGAAGAGACCCACTCAGTCTGCTCAGTCATTTAGGTAGTGTGTCACACAAACATCACGACACATCAAAAATAGCGTAACCCACGCTAATTACCAATAAAACTGCAGCACGTGCGTACCGAGTCTACTAAATTAAGTACGACGCGCGCGCGCGTTCGTTCGTTCCCCCCTTTCAACTGGAGCTTTCTCTTCCTTCATACGGGAGCAAAGCGCCATGGGCGATGACGACGACAATCACGCGCCGCTGCCGCTGCCGCTGCCGCCGTCGGCTTCTTCTGAGAGCCACGAGCCGCTGATGCCGCCAGTGTCAGCGAACGAGCCGTCACCAAGAGACATTGCAGACCCACAGCAACAGCAACAGCTAGATAAACCAGAGGACAAGGTGCTCTCCGCGCCCGACACTGTCGTCATAACGACCGCGCACCACCAAAGCGACGTGGAGCCAATGAGGTGTGCATTGCGAGCCAATATGTCTTTGTTTCTTTTCATTGTTGCGCGTGTGGGTATGTGTGTTTGGTAGTGTGGTTATTCTGACGTGCTGTTGCTTGTATTGATGCGTGGTTATCTGTGTGTGTGGTGTCTGAATTGATTGGAGCAGTGGGCAGATGGAGAAAAAGGCGTCGAGCGACACCATCAAGACGTATGTGGATCTCGAGCGCGTGCGCATCAAGATGGAAATTGCATGCATGCGCGCAAGTGGACCGCTTCGCGCGATTCCAAGCGGACGTGTGTTCGATTCACCACCGGGCGGTGCGAGCGACGCGATTGATGACAAGGCAGTGAAGGCGGAAGCGGCAGCAGATTCATCGCTAGACAATGTAGAGCGAATACGGTCAGAAGGTCGCGACATGGACCACGGCGACTTGCCAATGAAGAAGGACGCGAAGACGCGCGCTATGAACAGCTTGGATCTTACTGAAACCACGACGCACAATGCGAAAGTGCGTCCCAGAGATGACGATGATGCGGCGACTGCGACTGCGGCTGCTCTCTCCCACTCCAAGGTAACAGGCGAACTACTTGCCCCATTAGTCCTGTGCTAATCGCCTTATCGCATGCGTATTATATGGCGATCGATTGACGTGATGCTCTGGTGTACTCGTTTGTTAACAGATCGCTACGGATATAGAGATCGAAAAGTAAGTGCTCTTTACGTATGTCTGCGAATGCGGGTGATGTGGAAATGCGTAACTAATGATGTACTTCTTTGTAGACAAACTGATAAGCGCGACAACCACAATCTGATCGATTCGCCTGCCAAGGGTAATGAAAGCCCCCAGACTGGCGCGGCTCTAGTGGCTAAGCCAAGCCAGAAGGAGCCTGAACAGAAGTCTCACAGTATCGACATGATCCTTTCCGACCATTCAAATACCACGAATACGGAGTCTGTTGCAGATCCCAGCTCAGCTCGCTCTCCTCCAAAGCACGACGCTACTGATAGTGGAGATCTACCAGCTCAGCTGAAACCCCACGCTACCACCGTCAATACCAGCAGCAGTCGAAACGTCTCGAAGCTTCGGACTGTGCCAGACGAGAATCGGCCACTTAATGAGTATCTCGTGTCGGAGCTTCAGCTCTTTTCGAGTGTCATGCTGGGCGAAAAGGCGCCAACGGAAGTGAGCAGACGCAGCAGCCGCGCAGCCCATGCCACGACACTTCAGCTCTATTACGACCACACTCGCGCTCTGAGAGATTTTGATGCGGATTGGAGACGGTGGGTGTGGTTTCCATACCGTTTTGTGTGGATGTTTATAACTCGTGTTGTGGGTACTAATCGATGTCTTTCCTCAGATCACATGTAGGCACAAAAGGAAGCTGGACACGTCTGCGCACTGGGGGTTCACCTATTAGTAAATCGAAAGACGCGGCAACCGATTTAGCTGAAAACCCTTTCAAGAAACGCGAGTCAGAGTCAAAGACAACCGGTTGGGCATCGATCTTGGAAAGCGTTCGACTACGAAGCACTACGAAAGTGGATCAATTGAAGCTGAAAAGTCGGAGTGATGATGCAGTTAAGATCGATCGGATGTACCAAAGAGGACTCAATGGACTGGTTGTATCGGACAAAGATGGAGATCAGCACCGCCAACAAGTGAGTCAAGAATGTTTCCAAGCATTGCCTCTGAAATCCACTAACTTTGTCTATGCTTTGTATCTCATCCCACAGCTTTGCGCGTTCGTGATTGATCTGGCGCAGAGACAGAAGAGCCCTGGTCTCCACATTGTAATTGCGTCAAATAGTGCACTGCCTGCATGGAAGTCAGAACTCGCAGCTGGAGATCAAATAGAGGTGTATCCGTACTGGGGAGAAAAAGGAGACCGAGAACAGATTCTCACCGTTCTGGGTGCCGAGTATTTGTCTAGGCAAAAACCAAAGCCTCACGTGCTTCTTACCAGCTTCGACATTTTTGCCGAAGACATACGGGTTCTCGATATCATCCAGTGGCAGCTGGCTCTAGTCGAGGTCCCTGAGGCTGTGGCGTACCAGGAGCAGTTAAAGGCACTGTGGATGCAGATGTTGTGTCTCCGAGCTCGACACCGCTTGCTGATATCCCACGAAGGGTTCCATATCGACACGCGAAGAATACTTCAATTCCTGTTACCAGGGCTGTTTTCGTCTCGGCGGAAACTATTGGTACGTACACACTATCATTCAGCTCAAATCAATAGGTGGTGCTAACGCTCACATTTGTGATAATTTTGATGATGCGACTGCAGGCATGGAATTGTGCAGCATTTGATGTCGATTTGATCCACCGAATGTGTGACACGATTGAATCCTTCACCGTCATGTCAGACCAAAGAGCTCTGCAAGCATTCTTGGCAACTGCTACCCAGTATTCGATTACCAAGAGTGACCAAGAATTGTCCACGTTGAGCATCTTGGATAGAAGTGGAGCGTTCAGGCGTACTGTCTCCACTAGAGTGAAGGATGAAGACGTGAAGCCTCGCGAGTCGAAGAGCCCGAAGAATAGGAATGTAGCTGCTCCAAGCCTGAAGGTATGTTGTGCTGCTAATGATCATTCATGAGTTTACTTGTTCATGTCTAGCCATCATTGTTTGCAGGTTAAAGCTAGAAGACTGAGTGACGACCTCTCGATTCAGCTAGCGCACAAGGTACTATCGCAGTACATAGAATGCATACGGTAGTTGTCCACGCCTGCTAACTCTTGCTCACATTTCTTTGTCAATGAACAGAAAAGAAGAGGGAGCGATGGAACGCCTCGGTCACGAAAGAGAATCAGTCGGTGCGGAAAGTGCGCCGGGTGCTTGGCAGAGGACTGCATGACGTGCGGACACTGCCAAGATATGAAGAAGTACGGCGGACCTGGTTTGCGGAAACAATCGTGCAAGAACCGCAAGTGCATCAATCCAAGGAGATGGGGGATGGCAGTCAGGAAATCGAAGAGGGCGAAGGTTACCAAGCAGCAACCCGGGAAAGGAGAGAACGACGAAGGAGACGAAGAAACGATGAGCGAGAAGTACGAGACTGATCTCGACGGCGACGAGCACGATGACGGAGCCGCGTCGTATTACTCACAAGACAGTGATCGAGATTCAACATTCAGCGCCAGCGCGTCACACGACGTGGTGAACTCGGATTCAGACGGTCACGATTTCTTGCGGTCGTCCGAAGAGCTACCAGCCTCTCCACGAGATGTCAATCTGATATCGACTGAGAAGCTTCAAGATGACGACTTCGAGTCAAACCACATGAATGGATCGTATGGCGGGTCGGGTTCCAAATCGTCTCGGACGCGGGTGATGCGATGCGGAAAGTGCGCTGGCTGTACAGCTTCCGACTGCTTAACGTGCCTGCATTGTCTCGATATGAAGAAATATGGAGGACCCGGACTACGCAAGCAGTCGTGCAAGAACCGAAAGTGCATCGTGCCGAAAGTGGTTCTGCTCAACCAGTCAAAGGATGGCGAGTTTGTGGACGAGAAGGGCAACGTCGTGCATCCCGACTATTACGAAGGCGTAGATGCGCTGGATGGAGCGGTGCTGCATCACATGAACGGCAACCTGGGTGCGAGGGCCGTCATGATCTCGCTGATACAAGAGTGCGAGATTTTCATCGCTCGGCACCTTGTTTTCGCGTGCGAATTTTGCGTTGCCAGATTCAGTTCAAGAGGACTTCTTGAGCTTCATGAGCGCGTCGAGCACCTCCCTCCTGGTGTTGAGAGCCGTTGTGATGCGCTGGAAAAGGAAGCAAGCCGTATGCTTTTGCACCCCGTCCAGCAGAACTGCCTCATCAACGCTCAGCTTCGTGAGAACAAGAAGACGCTGCGATTGTGCCCGCGAGCATACGTGAAACTCGAGGTACTTGATGCAGATTTGGTGACTGTTTGCTTCTGAGTGAGGTCTGTGAACTCACATTTTCTAATCTGCTTGGGCTGACATTTACAGGGAACGGACTTTCAGTACTTCATGATGCAACCGTACCTTGTTCTGGGTCGCTTGGACTCTCGTTGGCACGACTTCTACAAAGGTTTGGGGATCACCAGCGCGAATGGACTGGGAGGAGGTGGCGTCGATTGCCAGATTGGAGACAACGATTCGATTTCCGAGAAGCATGCGCTGATTTCATGGAACTTCAAGGCGAAACACTTCACCATCGAATGTCTGAGCGTCGAGATGCCAATTTCTGTGAACGACAGAAAAGTGCGCTTCGACGAAGAGCCATTGACGCTGCAGAGTCAGGACCAGGTGCAAGTGGGCTCGTCTTCGTTCTTCTTCTTGCTGCCGAAGGTTTCGAGTGACCAGTCACAGAGGACAGTAGCAGAGGAGACCCTGCCACGATCAGAGCTCCAGGCGTGGTTGAACGCGGCCATGCGAAAGCGTCGAGCCTCCGCCTCCGAGAACAGCAAAGCAGATCAAGCGAATGAGGTTGCGGCGATCAAGAAGCGCTGCCGCGAGCGTCTTACAGTGGCGTCAAGCACGTAGACATCTCTGAGTTGAAAATCTCCATCATCTCCTGCGAAGATTTTTTTCTGCACAAGTTCCTTCGTGTTTCTATTTGCAAACTGTGTGTGAGCACCGTCTTCTCTCGTACGTTTCTTCAAAAAAAGTGATGTCTTGCTGGAAACGTGGCTTTCAAATCCTGGACAGCACGTCGTGCTTGAGCCTGAGGTCATCAGCCGCCTCTCGGATGTTCATTCCACCCGCCGCTCACTTCTCTGGCAGAGATACATTGGTATGGTATCTTCTTGGGGGTTGGAACCATCCCGAGGCTGAGATCGAGTCTGCGAGACCTGAGCTATCAGGTCAGTTGCAATTCAGACAAGCAAAGCAGCATTCAAATAGGAACAGAAAGAGCTCAAGAGGATGTAGGAGCTGCAGGTCGCGCGCAGGATGGAGACGGATGAAGAGGACGAGCCGCCGCTTCTGGAACTGGAGGCGAACGACACTCGTGAATCATCAGCGGACAACCAGAGAAAACATGAGCGAGAGGAAGAGGCGAGTCTCATGGACGAGATGGTGGCGATCGCTCACAAGGCCAAGGAGCAGAAGCGCCAGCTGCAGGAGAAAGAGCGCAACAGCAAATCGTTCGGTCAGGGGCTCAAGAAGGGTTTCTTCAACGCCAAGCCCCGTAAGGACGCGGCGGCTGCTGCGACTGCGAGTGTCCACAAGAAGAGGATGCCGATGGGCGAGCAAACAAAGAAGATGCCGACGGTGAGCGAGGCTAAGTGGATGATATGACAGATAGATCACTGGTAATAGCTCATGTTAATGCTCTTGCTCTTGATGCTGTAGCGAGAGGAGCTGCTGATCGTCAAGCCTCCGCAGCAGCAGGAATCGAATCAAACGACTGCTGAGAAGCAGTCGCCGTTCGTGTTCCCAGAGGTGCAGAGTGCGCTCCAGAGCATGAACCAGCTGGACCCAAAAGGTGCGTCGTATACAACAGATCCATAGTCTCGTGGAGTTCTTTCTCAGTAGAGGCATCATCTGAACAAACGAGTGCGTGTGTCTCTCTCGTGCCAGCGTGGATGAATACCAAGTTCTTTGAGAAGCTGGCGCGCAACCCAAAGCTCGCACTCGGTTCGTCCATTCTCTCTTGCAGTTAGTTGTTGCTCTGGTGCCATTCCGTTGAATCAGATCCCTAACACGTATGCGTTGTGCTCAACCCAACACTATAGCTCTTCAGAACCCGCGCTTCACGCAGGCGATTGACGAGATGCAGCGCGACCCGGAGGCGGCGACCCGCAAGTACCGCAAGGACAAAGACGTATCCGTCATGCTGCAGGACTTCATGGCGTTCCTAGGCAGCCACTTCGAAGAAGTACGTAGTGCCAACCGTGTGTACGTAGCTATCGTACCCCGAGACTAATCACTCGTACCTGATTCTCTGCAGCTCGGAAAAGAGCAGGAAGGCGCCATGAAGCAGCAGCAGCAACAGCAGAGTGGCAACAACCAGCAGGACACGCACTCGGCCCTCCTCGTCCAACCATCAGCACAGTTATCGTCAGTCCCTAAGGCTGCTGCGATCGTGGACCTCGACGAAGCGCGTCGCGAAGCTATCGCCAGCATGGAGCGGACCCCCGAAGAGGACGCGCAAGTGCAGTAGATCCTCAAGAACCCGGAGTTGCTGCAGGCACTCTCGGACGCGACCCTCATGCAGCGGCTGCAAAAGTGCAAGGACTCACCACAGGAGCTGCACCGCCTCCAGCAGGACCCCACGCTCGCGAGAAAGCTGCAGCTGCTGGTGGATGTGAACCTGGTCCAGTTCGCTTGAAGTCAAGCGAAGTGGAATGAGAGATCGAGGGAAATGGGTTCAATAATGCTGGAAGATGAGCCACCTCACTTTTACTTGTGGATTGTATGCTGAATATGGTGCGTGTGTATGTGTGTGGTTCTGTTTAAACGTTCTGCCAAACGGGCATCCACGCGCGTCTCGTGCTTGGCGATCTCCGCCGCCAACGCCGTTGCCCACCGCCGTCGTCAGGTCCGCCTGCAGTGGGATGCACTTGCCCGGCCCCTTGGTGTTCAGCTCCGCGGCCGAGTCTGCGCACGCCTTGAGGCCGTTCGGCGGCGGGGGGGGGGCGTCTCACGCATCAGCAGTTGGCTGAGCTTGCGACGGCGAAGTTCGGCCGTAAGGTGCCCGTCGCCACGATCCGGAGGACGCTGAAACGGACGTCGGTTCGCCCCTCTGCGCCAAGCAAGGACTGTTTCTTGTTCAAAGACGACGGAGCGACTCTCCGCCGAATTCTCGGAGTCATAAATGACACAAAGAGGACCCTCGACGTTTCCATATTCGTGCTAACCTGCCCTGAGGTGAGCCTCCCTTGAGCGCTGTTCGATCTTGTATCGTTTCTATGT
>JAASFU010000880.1:0-13784 GCA_023333955.1 Globisporangium paroecandrum | reverse complement strand
GATACCTTCCGCCTGGACGAACATGAGCGCGCCTTCAACGCTGGCAGTGTTGACCGAGTCCATCACGCTACGGTACTTCTCCTCGGTGGTCTTGCCGTACATGGAGAGCCACGCCTTGGACGTGGCGTCCCATACTGGGGCATCGCCCTGCACGCGCGCCTGGACGGACGTCACGGTCTTCATCTGCCAGGTGTTTGGGTTGGTCGCGTCGCCGGCGCTGGCGCTGGAGCCGCTGGAGCTGGCCGCGGTCGTGTCCGCCGCCTTGACGGTGCCCACCTTGAGGTGGAAATGCGCGGCGTCGCCCACCGAGAGTGCCGTGGCCACGAGGGCGCTGATGACCGTGAACTGGCGCAGCATGCTGTCTGTCTGGGTGCTTGTCTTGTCTTCTGTCGGGGGCGGGTGCAGGTGCGCGACGGAGGGCGGATTCGAGAGTGAGCCGTCCGTTCAAACAGCAACATGGGAGCTTAGCTCTTTTGGGTGCTGCTGGATTTGATTGGGAAAGCAAGCAAGCAGCTTTCCCAATCAAAGCCAAGAGCCTGATATTTTCTGTTTTGGGGGGAAGCTTTGCTAGACAACATCCTAGTTTAAGGTTTGAAATGTCGCATTCCAGCAAAACTGTCAAGCATGAGGTCCTAGAGTAAGGTGGCAGAGCGACTGTGTGTAATCGAGCGGATTTTCCAGATCGGTCGGTCGGCCGGTCGGAAAACAGCGTGGGTGCGGAATATTGCACTCTCTAATTGCACTCTCTTCCGTTGGCATCTCTTCATGCATACATCATGCATGCATACAGACTCACAGCAACACCACAGCTCCAAGAGCTGAGAGCCTGAGAGTCCCAAACGAGAACTCAGCGTCAGAACAAATTTCGGCAAGCGGCAGAGGCTGTTTGTTGTTTACCACTCGCAGCAAGCTGGTTCTGCCAGCACAATCGCTGAGTATCAGTCACTCCACAATCTCGCAATGGTGTACTCTTCCCTAACTCAAGGTGCCGTTGCAATTTAAAGGACTCATGATGCTGCTGTCGAAGTCATTCGCGAATGAAAGGGACGCGCCGTGTACTGTACTGTACTCTATGGATGGGTACAAACAAAAACAAATGCTGGAAACGCCAGGTATATAGGACAAGCATGCACAAGACGCCTTGGTGCATTTGCATCGACCAATTAATTATCCAGGATGTGCCGTGGTGCTCGTAATGCTGCGGATGAAAGGGAACTTAGCGTCGGAACATTTTTGCGCGTGGCAGAGGATGTCAGTGTGCATGGAGCGCAGTTCGGGGTTTGCAACAGCGCAATCTCAGTGCGCATCACTCTACAGTCGCACGACTCTCTCTCTCTATGAGTACCAAGTTGCCGTTAATGTCGTGGGGTTCTCGCTGGAATGGTGTGCCATATCATCACCACTGACTTAATGCTCTCCGTTACGAACAGTGTCACTGAATATCGTGAACTTCTTCACGGCCTCCAAGCTGCACGCAACTACAAATGGGTTGTGGGGGAGGTCAGCACTCTAATACTGTAATCGACTAAGTTCCAAGTATGCCGCGATCGACCACCGCGCTGTGAACATTTTCGCCCTCTGTATATGCGGTCTCGGAACACTTTCCTGGACACACCATCGCTGACATTTCAACAAGATGACCGACAAATCTGCAAATCTGGCAATGGACACAAGCAAAGGCATTTAGGCCAGCAGAGATCCACGCCGCCCAGAGCTCAACCTTCTGGACGACGTCTTGCAGAAAGTTGGTTGCCACTATATCCCCAATAACTGGTCGAGGGATACTTACTCGGCACAACTTCTGATACCTCATTCAATCCTCAATGAGTTAGGGTACACTCAGTCGCTTAGTCCCTCCATATCTCGTGGTGATGGCGCGTATCTTACTTTGCAGCTCCATCGACCGGTGCGGACGACCGGTCACTCCTGGCTTGCGTCCAATTTGGTCGTGGTGCTGAATTTTCGAACAGGCGAGATACATGAGCCCTGCGGTTTCTCCAATAGTGTTGCCACTGCCGCAGCGGTCGTGGTTTCTGTCACGTGCTTCTGCACGGTCGCCGCTCGCCTCTTCTTACACATTCGCTATCTTGTGCAGCTTTGCCCTACATTAGGTAAAATCCACTAAACTATTATTATCCTCTAAGTGCATATCCTATTCAGTGCTTTTTGTCTGACTGCATATCCAAATTATTTTTTGCCCCCTTTGTATGCATAGTCCAAATGGATATTTTTTGAGAAACGAAATACTGAAATCATGACATGTCGAAATGCCTGTAGCAGTTAAAACGACTTTGAAACTTGAGCTTTCCAGGTTAAGTGTAGATAATCACAATTAAGACTCAAAATGTAATAACGATCTTGAAATAAAAGAGTTTCCCAAAGTGCTTTAACACAGCATTCAATCATCGACACCTGCAGCTTCTTAAATCTGACTTTGAAATTCCTTGACGGTGGAATAGAAGAAGTTCCATCTTTCCATCTGTCTTTGTGAAGACCCGATCACCATATCAAATGTGGCCAACGTGCTTTCTACGCAGAATTTACTAACATCAACAACCCTCGTTCACATACCAAAGCAAAGCTATGCAATCGATATTTGGTAATTACAAAAACCCTTCCACCTCCCTCCGTGTTCAACCAGCAGAGTTGGCTTCACTTCGTCCACTCCCGCCATCAAGCCAGATGGTTCACGGGTAGCGTGTCAAAGGGACAGTGATCGGGTCCACCTCTCGCCGCCGCCGCGCCTCTGCATGCGCTTCCCTCGCGCCACCTGACGGAGCTCTTCATTGCCGCACTCGCTCTCTCTCGCGTACTCCCTCGCGCAGGTCCAGACTCCGCAGTCGGAGTACACCGTCAATTTCATTAGCAGCGCACACACCAGTCCTCCCGCCCCTCTGCGCGAAATTAATCCCCACACCAGACCAGACAAGACCTGCCGACCTACCTACCCACCTGACCGACTGATCATGCTGCGCCTCCATAAAATCGCTGTCAGTGCGCTGCTGCTCGCCGCGCTCACAGCCAATCGCAATGCCGCGGACGCGCAGGGCGTGATGCTCACGGGCACCAGCTCGCTGACGTTCGCGGACGTGGTGGATCTCGTGGAGAGCGGCGCCGGTAGTAGCACCAGCGAGTCGGACACGGCGGGCAACGGCGGCAGCTCCAGCGACGCCTCCTCCTTTACGCCCGCGCCTGCCACCAAGGCGCCTGCGACGACCAAGAAGCCCACGGCCACCAAATCCTCGACCAGCAAGACCAAGGCTCCAAGCAAGGCCAAGGCCGCGGCGTGGCAGATGAAGACTGTGACGTCCATCATCGCGCGCGTGCAGTCGGACGAGCCGCTCTGGGACGACGACCACGGCGCGTACGTGTCCAAGTTCGGCAGCACGTTCGAGGAGAAACACCGCGGCGCGCTGGACACGGTCAACTTGGCGAGCGTCGAGGGAGCGCTCATGTACGTGCAGGCGGAAGGTATCAACGTGAACGAGCAGAGCGTCAAGTGCGAGCGCAAGAACAAGATGGAGTACGTGGTGTTCTACGAGATGCAGATCGCGCAGACGACCAACTCGGTGGCGCAGTACCAGGCGTACTCACCCACAATCGAGTACTGTCCGTACGTGGCCATGGATGTGAACCGGTGCACGCCCACGAGCGGCGAGAAGCTGCCGAAGGAGTGCAACCAGTTCAACGGCCTGAACGGCGAGCCGAACCTCGGACCGTGCGTGGGCAGCGAGAGCAAGGAGTCCGACTTCCGCGCGCCGTACCCGAACACGTACTGGTTCTCGTTCCCCAACAGCTGTCCGGGCACGACGCGCACGGAGAAGACGGACAAGTGCCGCGCCGCGCAACCGGGTGGACTGTGTTCGTTTGGCAGCTCGCCCGACGGACTCGCGTGCACGTTCGCGTACAAGGTACTCGGGTACATCAAGCTGGACGACCTTGTGGGCATCACGTCGCTCACGAACAAGAAGACGGGCGACAAGTACGCGAGTCTGAAGGAGTTCTGCGAGGCTGGCGGCGTCGAGTTTGACGCCGAGAACGAGCAGGGCTCGCAGAAACTCACGGTAAACGCCGCGCTGCCGTTCTGGAAGGACCCGACGAACCCCAAGGCGAACCAGGCGCGCTTCCAGAAGATGGTCACGCTCTACAACAAGATGGTCAAGCAGAACGCGGTGACCATGACCACGCTGCCGAGCGTCGCGCAGCTGCAGAAGGCGAACCCGCCCTGCTACGAGAACAACATCCAGTGCGCCACGGCGCCGAACGGCTGCAAGCGCGTCAACTACTACCAGGTCTGCGAGATCTGCGAGAGCGACGGGGACGCTTCGTGCGTGGCGGCACCCGAGGGCTTTTCGTTCCCAAAGCTCACGGTGGACGGGGACTTCAAGCTCGACCCGAGCGGCGCCTCCGGCAGCGGCAAGTTCCTGGACAATAACAACTCCACCTCTGGCTCCGAGGAAGAAGAAGCCCTAAGCGAAGGCTCGAAGGAGTCCGGAGTCGCGATCTTCAACGACAGGGACGGCAGCGACGATCTCACGTTCGAAGACACGCCGGCGCCGACCCCAACAGCTACCGCAGCCTCCAAGAAAACCACCACGAGCGCTGCTGTTTCGGCTGGAGCATCGTCACCAGTGCTCTTGTTCGCTGGCTCGTTGACGATGAGTCTGTTGCTGACGGCGAGCAGCAGCCTCTAAGCCTTTGTAGAAGAGGACAAAACCAATTCCCCTCGTGGAAGGTCAAGGAATGTTTATGAGATTTGATCTAGACCTCGTTGTCTACAAGGCAGGGGAGGATAGATACTTTGGAAGTAGGTTGTCGAAGACGAAGAGTGGAGGAGGCGGAGCCATAGAAGACGTATATGTGGCTGTGTGTAAACGAAATGCAAACAAGCTTCAACGCTCTAATTTCGACGAGAGCCGCTGGCCGTGAGCTCGGAGCCGATTCAGTCATTTCGTGAACTCCAGCGATGCTTGCTGATCAAGTCAAAACATTCTGATACTAACTGTTCTGTTGGTCAACGCCTGAGCTCATTTTTAGCCGCCAAGAACACGCGAGCTGCTCTTCATTTAGCCCCTCATGGCACCCAGCACAGCACAGCTCATCTAAGCCTCTGCGTTGTCATCCACAGCACTCAGAGCTCCTCTTCCAGCACCGTCGTACAAGTCAGTCGTCAGACAACCTCACCTTCGTCACCTCCAGGGCTTGATAGAGATGCGTACCTAGGTTTGAACTTGCCCACCCCATGCTGCGTTGCGTACAATGCAGAGCCATCTCGCGCCGTCCGCGACTCCGCGTCCAGTGAAGAAAGGTGCCAACAACAACAACAGCAGTACCAATAATGGACCTGGGAAGCCGCTCGGGTCGCCAGTGTCACGAGCTGGAAGGACGTACACGCCGAACGTCTCGCCCATCAAACCTCCACAGCGTGGGGTCTGGGCAACCCGTTCTCGCTCGGCTTTGATCTGAATAGTCCGAACAGCAAGGCCGACACTGAGCTCATCCGTCCGGTCGAAGCGCCGTCCCCGCCGTCCAAGTACCCGCCGGGACTGCGCAAGAAGCCGATCATCCTAAACGGCGACATCCGGAACCTGGACAGCAACTTCGACATCGCGATGAGCAAAGTGCAAGTCACACTGGCGCACGTGGTCTCGGTGTTCGCGCGCTACGGTATCGCGGTCGCAAACGACGAGGCCCAGACGCTGCTCTACGAGTACGAGGAGAACAACGACACGAGGCTCGCGTACGATATTTTTGTCGACGAGATCGCGCAGTTGCTCCGCCAGACGGCGTTCAACAAGACCGGCACGAATCGTACGCAGATCAAGAAGATCCGGCTCACGCACCACCTCGAGAGGCTCAGCACCATGCACGCACACATCGTCCACCAGCTGGAGACGCTTCTGGGCGAGAGACTGCGCGTGTCCTGGACAACCGTGCGCGACACGTTCCGCTCCGCCGACCCGCAGCACAAGGGCCAGCTGCCCAAGCACGTGTTCGTGAATCTCTGTCGTGAGCTCCAGATCTCAGTGCCCAGCGCCGTGCTCGAAGGGCTCGTGCTCCGAGTTGACCCGCGAAGCGAGGGTATCATTGACTATAATGATTTCTTGACCTACTTTGGCACGGACTTCCAGCACAGCGACCCGAACTCCGTGAGCAACTCGCTCATGTTCGAGCGCGGCATCATCGCTGACAAGATGCCGAGCTATGGCATCGGCGGTGGTGCTTCTTTTGCGCCAGTTGTCAGCAACACGCTCTACTCGCCTGGGGTCAGTTCTGTGCTGGGCGGCAAGTCCAAAAAGGTATCCGCTACGGTCACAACCTCCCCGTCGAAAGCAGTGATGGCGATGGATCCGCTGCACATGGAGCAGTTGCGCATCGCGCTGAACGAGAAGATCGCAGCGCGGTACTCGGATGTGAAGAAGGCGTTCCTGGCGCTCGACAAGGACGGCAACGGGCTCATGTCCGCCACCGAGTTCACGCGCGTGTTGCAGAACTTCAACCTCGTGGTCTCGCAGGATGAGACCGACGCGCTCATGGCGCACTTCGACACGAACCGCGACGGCGTGATCGACTACAACGAGTTCTTCGTCAGGTTCGGCGACGTGATCAAGCCGAGCGCCGCGGCGATCAAGAAGAACTTGCAGGAGAACAGCTCGCTCGTGTTCACAGGCCGCAAGGACGTCAAAGGCGCTAACAAGAACCGCCTGGCGCTCTCGTCGCCCGGCAACGAGCTCAAGGAGGCGTTTTCGCGCCTCAGCGACGAGAGTTGGCGCGCGATCTACGTGGAGCTCGAGACGAGCGATCCGCGGAATACCGGGCTCGTGGCTTCCGCCAAGCTGCTGCGCGTGTTGGCCAAGTACCTGGGCGACCTGCCGAAGAAGAGCTTCTCGGTGCTGTTTCGTACCTGCGGCTCGCACGTGAACCAGATCATGAGCTATCGCACACTCGTGAAGAGCTACCGGCAGAGCGTGATGGACCCGGTCGAGTTCTTCCAGCAGGACGTGCACGTGCTGACGGAGAGGGCGTTCCGCAAGTCGCCCACCGAGTCGCTCGTGATGGTCTGGAGCATCCGCGTGCAGCGCGCGCAGATGAGTGCGGCCGAGTGGCAAAATCTCAAGGAGACGATCTGGAAGGCGGACGCGCGGCGCCAGGGCCGCGTGCTCGCGATCGAGTTCAAGTCGATCCTGCACCAGCTCATGAGGCTCTTGGACGACCAGGTGGCGTTCCTCTGCTTCTTCTACGAGGACAAGAACCTGGCGTCCGACCACGTGCTCATCCGTTACAGCTCGTTCCTGACCGACTACGAGGACCCGGGGCTCGAGTCTTCGTCGAGCTCAGATGGCGGTGGTGGTTCCTCAAAGGCGAGGAAGGCTCAGCAACCACGCGTCGAGGGCAAAGGCCGACCACGACCTCCTCACGGCGGCGGAGGACTGCACGCGATAGCGTTCACGGACACCGACAAGATGGAGCGCGACCAGGAAGAGAAGCGGCTGCGCGACTTCTTCCAGCTCAGCATCCGGTCTCTCGACGCGCTGTTGGCGAACGAGGACCAGGACAAGAAAGGGTTTGTGGCCCTCGGCACATTCTACAAGCTTTGCAAGGAGCTCAACGGCGGCACGTGGAAGGAGACGGTTGTGAACACGGCGTTCTTCAGCAAGTACGTCTCGCAGAGCCACCTGTTCTACTGCCGCGGCTTTCTGCTGGACTTTGACCAGAAGGCGGGGATCCAGGCTCAGGGGCTCGTACGCCAAGACGACGACGATGATGCTGATGAAGACTGTGGAGGTGAAGACGGGGACAGGTACGGCGGCCAGCTGGGCTTCGCAGCCAACCTTATGGACGTCTACCAGGCGCGGGATGCCGTGCGTCACCACCTCACGAGCAGCATGGACAAGCAGAAGGTCGCGTACAAGCTCTTCCAGCGCATGGACCCGGGCAAGAGCGGCTTGCTGACGTACCCGGAGCTCCGGCGCGTGCTCGAGCGCCTGGAGATCAGCGTAGACGACGCCGCGGCTCGCGAGCTGCCCTCGCAGTTCGAAAACGAGGACGACCAGGGCAACCGGTGCGGACGCGTCAAGTACCTCCAGTTCCTGCACGCGCACGGCGGACGGGACCCGGACAAGATCGACGGCATGAGCGACCTCTCGAGCAACTGCTCGTACTACAGCGTGATCAATATCAGTCCGCGGCCAGCGATGCGCAACCACCACACCAACGCACGTCCAACTATGAGCCGAGACCACGTCGCCGCTGCGAATGCGGTCGCAAACGCGATCGAGAAGCCGCGAATGGGTGGCGGCGGCGGTCTCAACAACGGCGCAGCGGCCGCCGCCGCGGTGGAACGCAAGATCAAAAGCCAGCTGGAGGCCCAGGGCAAGACCAAGTGGAAACAGGTGGCGCGTGCGTTCCAGCAGATCGACAGCGAGCGACGCGGCAGCGTCACGGCGAGCTCCTTCCGCAAGGTGTTTGAGGAGTTTGGCGTGCTGCTAGACCAGGAAGAGATCGTGCGTCTGCAGCTCAAGTACGACATCGAGCAGAACGGCCGCATCCACTATCACGAGTACCTGCGCCACCTCACCAACTCCATGAGCGACCTCAGTACCAACAGCAACTCCAGTGGTGGCAACGCCGAGTTGCTGCCGAGTCTCTCCATCGGCAGTAACCTCACCTCGCCTCACAAGAATGGCGCCAATGAGAATGGCGGACCAGCAGCTACCAGCAGCTCAGGTGGCGGCATCCCAGACGCGCTGCGCCAGGGCGTCAAGGCCAAGTGGAAGGCGGTCTACTCGTCCTTCAAGACGCTCGACAAGCTGAACCTCGGGAGGGTGAGCACCGCGCACTTCCGCCAGCTACTCGAGTGGTACGCGCTGTCCGTGAGCGACGAGACGTTTCTAAACCTGCTACGGCAGTTTGACCACAAGGAGGACGCCTGCGTGGGCTACAACAAGTTCATGCGCACGTGCTTTGGCTGATAGAGGATACGAGAGGCAGGGAGGTGATGATAGGAAACGAAAGGAAGGCTCGGATTTGATTTATGAACAAGGCTCGACCCGATTATTATATGCAAAAACGATTCAAACGAAACCAAAACTTTGGGGGATTGAGGTTCAGCTGGTCATTCACCTCACGGTCTTGGGACGCAGGGGCTTGCGGACGAGACTCGCTGATGAGGACTGGGCTATGGTTCCAGCCGGGGTGCTGGTGGCTTGAGCTCGAGCTTGAACCTGTTGTTGTTGTTGCTGGGTGACCGAGTGCAGAGCCAATGCCGCGATGCCGTTGCTACGCTTGCGCGCCATCAAGGACACAGTGACCTTGGATCGACCAGGCCCACCTGTCTTCCCTCCTTGGCCAGTTCCACCAGCAGAACTACTGGCAATACCTCCGTGTTGAACTGTTGCTTGGGTACGCGCATAACCAGCACCAGTTTCCGCGTTGTGGTTGTTGCTGTTGCCAGTGGCGCTCCTCGCGCTGTAGGACGCCTCCGCCAAGAGCGCAAGCACTTCGCGCTGCTGTTGCTGCTCTTGGCGCTCGCACCGCCGTTTCTCTCGGAAGAACGCGTGGACGGCGTCGAGTCTCGCGCTTTTGTCGCACACTGTACCCGCCATCGCCATTAGCTCACCAAGCCCCTGGTGAGTGTCGTGCGCTGCATCTGGATCCAAATTCCCTTCACGAACCTGCATGAGATGCAGACTTCCGCGCCTCCCTGCACCGCTCAGCCGGTGCTTGAGTTTCGCAGCAGCAGCAATGGACTGCTGGGCATCCTGACTCATGCTTTGCTTCGCGTCAAATGTCTTGAGCAGCGCCTCGACCTGCTGGAGCGTGTCCTTCTCGCTGCGTTTGATGTCGCGACGCACGTCCTCCGTGTCGCTCTCGCTCGAGACCTGAGCGTCATCGTCTTCATCGTCTTCGTCCTCGCTATCACCTTCCTCTTGACCTCGTTCTGCACCACTCTGTGGCTGTTTATCAGCTTTTGAATGTGGTGTCCCCACTTTTACCCTGGTGGCAGGAGCTCTGACATCACTCCCGGTCCTGGGTACTGGCTGGCTGAACGATGGCTTCCACCCAGATGCGTCTTTCTCCACGGACGACCGCCGTCGCTTCACCTTGGACAGCGTGCTCAAGAAGCTCTGCGTCGATGTCTCAGCTGTTGATGACGACACTGGAGAAGCAGCACCTCTCGCGGGGGCTTTCCACCCAACGAGCGAGGAATCGATCGTGTTCATGAGTCTTGATCGTCGCTTGGGCTTCCGAAAGTGTGGCTCCAAGTGGTCCGAGACGAACACGCGGAGCTTCTCGACTTGGTCGGCAGTGAACACGATCGGCGCGCCGCCCGGGTTGCTACGGATTACCTGGGCGCAGAAATGCACGATCGTTACGAGCAAGCGCGCCACAGAAACCGGGGAGCTCCCTCCCGCCAGCGGTGACGAAAGCGTGGACTCTGTCGGTGGAGGAGCGAGGACCCGGTCGTCGAGGCACTTGAAAAGCTCCACAATGTTGCCAACGCCCTGCTGTACATCTGTAGGGATAGAAGACAGCAAGAGTCAGAGAACGGCAGTACCACTCATGATATTTGGGAGTTGCAGCACGCCACCTACATGAAAAGGTTCTGAGCTGCTCGAGGAACTTGTCCTTGGCCTGCCCCTTGACCTGCGCCTTCACGTGGTGCATCTGCTCGAGGAAATCGCGGATCTTCTTGCGCTTCTCCACCTCGGCAATACCTGAGACGCGCAGCTTGCGCACGAGGTCGCTGTGCGCCTCGCGCTCGCGCTCCAGCTGCACATTTTGCTCCGAGACCTCGCTCTTGATCTGCAGCAAGTGGCGCTTGGTCTCCTTGAAGCTCACGAACCGCTCTATCATGACGCTCAGGTCCGACTCGCCCGTCTCCTCCAGCACGCGTGCGTACTGCCCTTCGTAGATCTGCATGAACGCCTCGCGCTGCACGAACTGCTGCAGGTCCACCGAGTTGCTGCGGTGCCGCGGAGAGGATGCAGATGTCGCAGATGCTGTTCCGGTTGGTGTTGGGCTCCGTCGCGACGCCGCCATGTCTGTGAAGAACAGTGTTGGTGCAAAGTCAGTCGAGCTCTTGTCGGCCGAGAGAACGTGGAGACTGTTCTTCCGACTCACACTCGCAGCTCCTCGATCTGCCGACACGGTCCGCGACGAGCCTGCTCGCGCCGCTGGACTCGTCTGCACGAGCGTCAGCAGCTCCTCTCGGCGGCGATCTGCCTCGTACCGATGCCTGCTCATCATCGACCGGCTCGCGATCTCCTCTCGCAGCGAGTCCAGCACGAGCATCGTGTTGTGCGTGCGCGCTGCCTGTGAGTTGATCAGCTCGTGCCTCTTGTGCTCCAGCTCCGCGCAGTGGTTGCGCTCGTGGGCCAATTTGGTCAGGAAGAACTGGGATTCGCGCTTCGTGCTCTCCTGCTTGATGCGCAGCGCCTCGAGGTTCGCGTGGAGGAAGTGCGCGTAGCGGCTGAGCCGGTCGAGCAGCTGACGGAGCTTCTTCTTGTACAGGTCCTGGCGCTGCATCTGGCCCTTGAGTCGCTTTATAAGCACTGCTGGTACTGCTGTTGTTGTTGTTGCTGTTGCTGTTGATGACGGCGATGCGGCTTGGATCTCGCTCAGACCTGCAGCCGCTGCAATGCTCTCACGATGTCGAGCACCAACACCCCCATTCTGTGCACCAGCGGCTAGGACTGCTACGACTGATGAATTGGTTGATGGACTTGCAGGAGTAATGCTGGTACTGCTGAGCTTTGATGGAGACGTTGAAGACGACGCCATGAGGTTCGTCTGTGCCTCGAAAGCACTCAGGTGTCGCTTCATGAGCTCGAGCTCCTTCACTCTCTCTGCGAACGTGTGCTGCAAAGCGTGGAAATGCCGCTGCGCCTGCCTTGTGACGCGGCGCTGCGTCTCGATCTCCTCTTTCATCACACGCTGCGAAATCATCCCCATGCGCAGATTCGCAGTAGATGGACTGGTGTTACTGGAACTGGTAGTGTGCACATCTGTGTTGCGATATCGATTGGACCGTCCACTGTTATTGCTCGACACCAGAACAGAAGACGCCGACGGTGGCCGAGGGCCGAGCGACTGCGGGGACTTGAATTTGGTGCAGAACTGGTCCTCGTGGTGGACCCCGACGCGCGGGCTGCTGAACGTGGCCTTTAGGACGCGCGCGCTGGAACTTACCTCTCGCTGTGTCGTCTTCACACTCGTGTCTTCGCTTTGGTTGTTGCTGGTGAGCATCATCTTGCGGTTCAGCACCCCTGCTGACTTTGGCCGCGCGGACGACACTGCTGGCTGGTGCAGCTTGGTTCCGGTAATGTCTCTAGACGTACTCAGAACAGCAGTGGAGACTGGCACAGCCTCATGTTCACTGCTTCGAGTTGTACGGAAACTGGAGGAGCCTGCGGACGGCGTTGTATGGTCGCTATCCATTCGCTGAGAAGAGTACTCCTGCACTCGGTCGCTCCCGCATGCATTCGGCGCACACGCGTGCGAGAGAGAGAGAAAGAGAGAGGAGGTGATGCCGAATCCTCGGACCTGGTGTTGCGTGCGACCTGCTCGTGCTGTCGTCTATCGCCGCCTTTCACAGGAGCAGCTCGATAATAATAACTCAGGCAGCTGAGAGCGATGGAAGACCTGTAACGTCCCACCCTCTTGCTGCTTTATGAGCGCCAGTACAGTAATTGCGCGACGTCTGTCTACATCATGAACTTCTCCCATTCAGCGCCAAGAGCATGAGTATTCGCGTCTACTTGACCCCTCCGTGTAAGTTCAATAGCGTTTGCCGAAGTGTCCGTTCCGGTGTCTTCCTGGGAGAGCGACGGGCAGTCAACTCGTCTACTGGAAGATGGTCTATGTCCAAGTGACTAAAACTTGCCTGTCAGTGGCAGCGGCGTGATTACCGTGGACGCACTTGCTGATTATACCAAAATGCCTAATATTTTCTCCCTTTATAATGCGTTGTGTGCTTTCATATCGTCTGTACGGCACTTAATGCATCGACATGTCATGCCTGTTTGACCCCACGAGTTCATTCTTTTGCTGTGCTCCAACCCATGACTGGGTACGGTGACTGCGACCATGAGAAGAATATCGGAAGTGAGGGATGAACAATTCATGATACCCTCCTGAATGGCCTGATAGACGTCGAGTTGTCGGTGACTGAACCTGGTGGATCAGCCAACATACATACCACTGTGCCGCATGCTGTTCATTTATCACATCGCATGAATGAATGACTCCACGCTATAGGAGGGGTAGACGATTCAAAAGTGCATAGCCGAACTATGGCGTGAACTACAGTGAGCTTGGACGGTCTGCTGGTAGGTGGGCAAGGTTGAATCTCGTGGGTATCCGCGCAACGAACGAGAGGAAGATGGTCGCGAGTACGCTGATGAAGAGGTTCTTGGCTTGAAAGTGGTTGACTCTGTACCCTTCTATGCGATGAGACTGAGTTTTGCATGCTCATGTACTACCCAGTATAGATTTGTATACGCTGCATTAACATTAAACTCGGAACCTCGGTTGTCTACACGCGAATCCTTGGGTGGAACGCATACACTCATACATACATATGCAGTTTGGTGGCTTACTTCGACTCTGCTACATGGCTGAATTGGAAACTTGGCATTGGGGCTGGTTTGGTTTAGAAGAGAGCAGCAACGACTGCGCCAAGCGCGAGAGCGACGACGGAAGTTATTCCCGAGGCAGGCGTCGTGGCGCTACTGCTCTTCTGGTCGCTCGAGTCGACGTCGCCAGAGCTTCTGTTGTTGCTG
>JAASFU010000879.1:0-13810 GCA_023333955.1 Globisporangium paroecandrum | reverse complement strand
TTTTTTCGCCGAAAGCAGTCGAATGAGACTGCTTTCGTGATTGGCTATAAAACGAGGCCTTTTTTCTTTTCTCAATCGTGTTATTGGCCAATATATCCACAGAAGTCACCATTTTCACGTTTTATTGGCGCGCACTGTATGTATCAAAGGGTGTGAGTACCGTATACGCAGGAAATAAAGACGCAGACTTCTCAACAGGAAATGTATGGAAACGTTCAGACTTCTCGCCCAAACAGCAACTTCCACCTTGTCTTCTTGCGGGACCCGAGCCCGAGATGCCACGCGATCATCTCTGAGTAACGCAAAAGAACAGGCCTCACATCGCACCTGTTGGCACTACACAACGGAGTGGGGATGAATGAATGAATGCCTTGCTCTCTGCGTGAAGGTGCGGTCTCCAGCAAAGCGGCTCGCAAGCTTTCGCCGCCGCAGCAGTTTCGAAAACTCGCAACCAGCCCCAGCGAGACCGTGTCCTGTAGCCTCCGACTCCGACTTCCATGCGCGTTTATCGATATACATATTTCTTCATGTTGGGTTGGGATTAATCATTAATACGGAGGTGAGCGTGATGGAGAGGCTATCCTTGCTTTTCTTTACGAGCTGAACATTTTCTGCAGCGCCGGCACGCGCTTGGTCAAAAAGTCCGCGTACACGTCGTTCACCTTGGCCTGGCCGCCGTCGGTGCGGAACGCGTACGTGGCATCACAGCCCCTCGAGGCGCTGCTGTTCTTGAGACTCACGTGGCCCTCGTAGCCCGGGAAGCTGTACTTGAGCGACATGGCGTCGTCGTACATCTCGAGCAGCGTTTCCATGAGCTGCTGGTCGTTCTCAAAGTGCAGCGTGCGCACCGTGGCGTTGCGCACCTCGACGCGCGTGCAGCCGACGACCCACGAGCAGTCGTTCCAATTGCCCACGACGTCCCAGACCTTGGCGCAGGCGCTGCCCATCGTGAACGCCACGCCGCCGTGCGCGATCTCCTTGCGCGGCTGCACGTCCATATACGCGCCTTGCACCTGGAGCTGGCCACCCACGAGCAGCTGATGCATCACCGGGTCGTTGCGGAAGAGCTCCACGGGCAGTCCCTGTTGCATCCACTGCGTGACCGCCTCGGCGGACTCCCACTTCTCGATGAAACGGAACTCGTCCGGGTCCTGGATGTTGCGCGCGAGCACGTAGTCGATGCAGCCGTCAGCGTCTTTGGCGGTCTCCACGAGCTTGAACTGCGCGATGCGGTCGATGAACGCGTCGCCTAGGCCTGGGTTCACGCGCGCGACCGTCGTGCCCGTGAGCACGGTCGGCGCGAGGCACGATCCGGAGTGCGACGCGATGCCGATGAGCGGGATGAGCCCCATACAGAAGCCGATCGCGAGCTTGAACGTGGCACCGCCCACCATGAAACGCGGCTCGATGTCACCCTTGGCGTTGCAGCGCTTGTCAAAGCGCTGGCCCCAGACGTAGTAGATGCCGTGCGTGATCAGTGGCGAGACGTAGATCATGGTCTCGTTCACGACCACGAAGTAGCCCTTGGCGCCGACCACGAAGTTCGCGAACACGAGCGGGAAGATCGTGAAGAACAAGTGCACGGCCACCGAGATGAACGGCAGCAGGTAGAACGAGCGCACCTCGGCGTCCGGCCCCATGACCGCGAGCTCAAAGAACCCGAAGACGAGGAAGAAGTCGAGCATGATGCCCACGGACTGCTCGGCGAGCGTCGCAATCTTCGTGTCCGGGATGAGCAGCACCGCGATGATCACGAAGCCGATCCAGAGCGTCGTCTTGGTGATCATGCGCTTCTTGCCGGCGTACGTGGGCTTGGTGATCGTCGCGACGAAGACCCACTCGAAGAGATTGTGCAGCGCTGCGCCGATGAGCAGCGGCTTGCTCACGCCGTACTGTGCGCGCGCGATCGCGAACACGGCCGTGACGAGCGCGTAGCCCGAGGTGGCGGCCGTGGTCACAAAGTTCTTCTTCCAGTCGATCGCGAGCGCGTTCATGGAGCCGATCGTGAACAGCGCGCCGGCGAGCAGCCAATGCGCCAGGTGATAGTCCCACGGACTCTCCAGGTCGATCGCCGGCAGGCATTTGACGGTCAGCCCCATCCAGCTGCACTCGCCCACGGGGTGCATCATGATGCAGCGCGGGAAGCTCACGACCCAGAACGCGATGACGGCGCCGGCCACCGCCGCGGTCAGCGCCAGGTTAAGCTGTGGGAGCGTCATCTGCTTGTTGCCACTACCCTTGAGCGGCTTGCGCGCGTCGTCGAATGCAAACGCGGTGTCTTCGGACTCGGGCTCGCGGCGGGCACCCTTGAAGCTACCGGGGCTGGAACTGCTTTTATGCTTCACCTGGGCTTTGCGGTGCATCTTCTACTGGTTGGTGTGGTGTGGCGAGGTGGTGGTGAGGGGTGGTGGAGTGTCGGGTCGGAGGCGAATCGAGGAATGAGAGTGAGTGGGGGGGAATGAATCACTCACAGAGACGCACGCGAGAGTGAAGAGCTCATAAGATGAAGATGACGGCGGGATGATTCGGCCTCCGCTCTTCTTTTTTACAGTTCATTGGGATGTCTGGTTTCAATCCAAAACGTGGCTTTTCTTCGGGTTCTGGGTTCACTTTTGAAGAGCAGAGCCAACGCGCACGCACACCTCATCAATTCATAAAAGGTGCAAGCAGTGATTTGAGATGATATGAATACGAAACGCAGGCACCTCGAGCTCCCAAACAGGACAGGTTGGTTCATTTTTGGCGGGTTTCGCTAAAAGCGGATACCGCCACACGCGCTCAGGACACCACATCGACACCAGCGGCGTGTGCGGAGTCGATAGAATCAGAGCACAACGCTCGTACCCACCGTTTTGAGCGTTCGAGCCACCATCTGATTCAAAGAGCGCGGCTCAGTTTGTGCCTGTATCCTTCGGCCGTTCATTTCATGCTGGTCTCAGCAAAATTGGGTTCAGTGGCCTGGCGTCAACCTCGTGGAGAGAGTGTGGGCTTTTCAATCCCAGAACTCAGTCCATTTCAACTTGTGATTGGTCCCACTGTAGCTCCTGCTTGCGGCTGCTGAGCCACATGAAGTGCGTTTTCGTGGCAATCAATCAGGATACGTTTTGACAGACAAGACAGCTTCTGAGCCTTCTTCTGAAACCAATTGAGTTGACTGGATGGGAATGAGTTGCTTGGCATCTTGAATGAAGAAGCTGCTCCATTGAATTTGAGGATGACTAGATGGAGCTGTAAACGTGGGAAAATCAAGGTGCGATTGGAAAACCAGGCGTTCGTTTTGTGTTTGTGCGCATTCGTGGTTATGCTTTTGATGCGCGCTTCGTCTGCAGCAATCCAGTTTTTGGAGCTGAAACGTGTCCCTACGCAGAGATGGGATGGTTGAAACCAGTAGAAAGCAAGCATCAAGTTAAATTGCCGAGAGTTTCGTTTGCAACGCGCCAAGCTCGTTCCGAGTTGTGGGTTGCACAACATCCAAACAGCTCAGGTTAGTTAGCTTCGCAAGGACACCAACTTCTCTATATATGCGTATGGGTGGATCAAACTCCATGTTTTTGTGTGCGACCACTGTAGCTCCATTGTCCAAGAGCACTAGTGTGCCCTGCACTCACTACAACCTTGGAAAAGGGAACTAAACTGAAAGCTGATGATTTTTGGGAGTGCAGGGACGCTTCGTCTGCAGCAATCCAGCTTGGAAACTGAAACATGTCCCCAGCACGGATGTGTTTATGATCCGAAAGTTCCGTGTGAAGAGCACCAAATGGGTGTTGAAAGAGCATTCCTTTCATGCTTGTGCCTCAGGGAGTTCTCAATCAGCTCACAAGGACAAGGGCGGAGAGCGCTCGCGGTACATTATACTTCTTGTGTCTGCTGCATGGTGCATGGTGTACTGGAATCTGCATTAATTTGGCTACTGCGCCAACACACCCACCCTGCACCAGACAATACTCGCGGGTCAGCGAAATATCGTCGAGTTATACGTTGCTTTCGGGCGTTCGGAGACGCGATCGGGGCAGATGCTGAAGCCACCGCATAGCGAAAACACGCACTTCATTGCTGTGCATCTTGGTATGTGATGTTTGGCACATTTGTATCTGATTATATTTCCAAATCCATATTATAACGTGTCATTTGGGTTGATAATGGAGACTTGGCACCATTCTTGCTTTCCTTTCGAGCGCATCGTGCCCGCGCGCAACGTCTACACAAGCACCGACACACCAACACGAAGAGAAGAGAAGAGGCGACGCCAGACGCAACGCAAGAGACAGCAGCGAGCTGGCGACGAAAAGTCGGCTTTCTAATCCACGCGTGCGGTTGTCGTTGAGAGAATGCAGAAATGAGCGTGCCACGGAACTTTGGGACGTATCATATTTCGTCCCAGCTACCTGTCAATATCTTGTAATCAAGTACTTGGTATTTTTGCACTACAGTTCTAGCTCTGACTCTCCCTAATACAGGGTTATGTCACTGTAGAGAGACTCAATGGCGAGACTCGACTGTGATATCTTTATCAGGCTTAGCAAAGATGAGCAGAGACAGGGCTGACTGAGTTTGAAGCTCACCACGCAACATCGCGTCTCGCAGCTTGTTCAGCTGGTTGTTTGGTGGTTGGGCGGCGGTGCCAAGCTGAAGTCGAAAAGGTTTGCGCAACAGCGACGACACTTTTTCTTCCACACAAAATTCTCAAATCGAATGCGAGCTCCAAGTTAAGCAGCAGCCTTGCGCAGGATGCGCCACAGTTCCTCACATGCAAATGAGGAATTGGCGGTTGGTTCAGATGCATCTTCGTCGTCGACTTGAGCTGAACAGCCGCGACTCGTCCAATCACCCGATGCTGAAGACATCTGAATGAAGCTCCATACTGAAAACAGCTTCGGTTCATTTTTCTACAACGCAAATCAACAAAAAATACAACCAGCCAACAAGCAGCTGCGCAAGCACTCCTGACCATTTCAACCAATTATCGAATTAATTTTCTAATATCGACTTGATTTCCACCAATCGCAGAGGCGTGCTTTGTGTGAGCTGAGCAGCGTAGCTGCTCAGCTCACATAAAGTGCAACGGCCGCCGCGCCAGTGCATTTTTCGCATTTTGCATGGCTCCAGTTGTCGATCCGCCCCGGAAAGCCACAAGCGCATTCGTATTCACGCCCATAAAGACACATCGCCCGCCTGTCCACACAGATAGATAGCTAGACGACGAGATGTACGGCAGCCAGCAGCAGCAGCAGACGCGCGAGCCTGAGCAGCAGCGCCTGCTGCCGTCGTACTCGCCCGCCGGCGCGCGTCTGGAGCAGGCAGGAGGTCATGCGCACGTGGCGTCCGCCTGGCCCGCCACCTTCGAAGCTGGCGTCGAGACCATGTAAGATAAGAGACTAGGTAGCACATAGTGATATGTGTGCATGTGCGTATGATACTGACAGCGATGGCTCTATTGTACGTGTTGTACAGCATGGCGTCGCCTGCCGCGATCCGCCCTACACACTCGGGGTCGTTCTCGGAGCACTCGCGCATCCTGCAGCCGTCACGCGAGGAGTTCACCACCGCGGACATCCACGGCGGTGGGATGAGCAGCGCCCACGGCAAGATGAACTACAAGGAGGCGGTGTTCAATGCGATCAACGTGCTGCTGGGCGTCGGCGTGCTCTCGAGCCCCTTCGCGCTGCGCTCGAGCGGGCTGCTCATCGGCGTGCCGCTCTTCTTCTTTTTCACGTTCGTGACCAACCACACGGGCAAGCTACTCGGCTACTGCCTGGACTACCAGGAGGGCATGCAGGTGCGGATTGGATGTGCTATCGAGTAATTGTATGGATTAAATGTATCCATGATTCTAATTCGCATGTGATCTGTGTCGTTCAACAGACCTACCCGGACATTGGCGAAGCCGCGTTCGGCACCCGCGGTCGCTTCGCGATCAGCGTTATCTTCTTCTCGGAGCTGTTCACCGCGTGCGCAATGTTCAACGTGCTGAGTACGTATTTGTAGCTGCTCGCTTTTTGTCGAATGGTACTCGCATGGCAGATTGCTAACAAAACTCTCTCTCCTATTCTCTCCCATAGTCGGCGACACGCTGGCGGCGCTGCTGCCGTCCTTCACCGAGGCACAGCTGACGGTCATCGCGTTTCTGATCATCATGCCGACGCTCTGGACCACGCACCTGTCGCTGCTGTCGTACTTCAGCATCATCGGCATCCTCTCGTCGCTCTTCTGCCTCTACACGCTCTTCTACGTGGGCTTTGCGATCGACACGACCACACCGGACTACACGATCGGCAGCATGCTGCACCCGCAGCCGCTGGAGGTGGTGGCGGACGCCGAGCGCATCCCGCTCGCGATCGGCCTCACGATGGTCGCGTTCGGCGGCCACTCGGTCTTCCCGTCCATCTGCTCGTCCATGGCGAACCGCGCCGAGTACCCCAAGGTGCTCAACGTCGCGTACTTCATCGTGTGTCTCGTCTACGGCGCGATCGAGCTCGGCGGGTACCTCATGTTCGGCATGCACACGACCAAGGAGATCACGCTGAACCTCATCGCAGTGTTCCCCGGCTCGCTCACACGGCTCGTGATCTGGACGATCGCGCTCAACCCGATGAGCAAGATCGCGATCACTATCACGCCCATCGCGCTCGCGCTCGAGGAGTTCGTGCTCACGCCGAGGGAGATGCGCGAGCCCAACAGCGCGCGCACCAAGTTCTTCCGCGCGTTCCTGCGCACGGTCATCGGCGTCGCGACGCTGTTCTGCGCGCTCTTCGTGCCGCACTTTGCGCGCGTGACGTCATTCCTGGGCGCATTCTTCGCCATGCTCGCGTCCGTGTTCCTGCCGTGCATCTGCTACATCAAGCTGTTTGGACACCGCCTGCCGCGCTGGGAGATCTGGCTCAACGCCTCGCTCGCCGTCATCTCGCTCGTGTTCGCGGTCATCGGCACGATCGCGTCCTTCATCTCGCCCGCCGAATAGATAGGTAGATGCGTGCGTGTCTGAGTGTAAGTGACTCTCTTTCTCTCCTTTATAAAGGCTACTGGTTTGACTACAGATTTGCGTGCTTTACAGACGTGCGTGAAGTGAAAGAGCCACCGGGTGCTACGCTGCAAGGTAGTGACGGTGACACGGCCATTCTGACATCGTGCGTGTTTGCTTTGCAGATATTTCCGCCCGTCTCTATCTCTGACATACGGGGACGAAACGAAATTCATGATCGACGAAAATACTCCAGAGCATCCAATATCCTCAAAATACACTGCTTGTCCTGAGTCTCGGCGCGCTTGATGAGCTCGTTTATTTTGATTGATTGGCTGACCGACTTGGCAGCCATGCGCAGTATCAAGCCGAAGTGAGAGAGCGAAAGCGGGGGGCGTAAGGCTCAGTGGCTGCGGAGAATTGCGCCTGATTGATGGGGCTATCGCTGCTCTCTGGCGGTCGCACTTACCAGCTCCAATGCGCCAGGAGGGACTCGGGTTCGGATTCTCGCGCGGCTCATCTTCAAAGCTGTCATCCTCATCGTCGCCTGTAGACGACCACCATGCCAGGCTCTCCATCGTTGCGCCGCTGTCGCCTTCGCCATCGTCTCCACTGCAGGGCTACTCTGTGCCCACGCTCGACGAGCTCATCGAGAAGTCCAGGCACGACGCCATTGTCAATCTCCAGCGATGGTAAGATGCATGTCCTCTCGTTGTGCAGGCAATGGCTCTATTAAAATGCACCAACGTACTGACAATTTCTAACCTGCTATTGTATAGGTGGAGACGCCACCATGGCAATCAGAAGCGCGTGACCGAGTTCCAGGAGCTCTGTCGCGCGCACGTGAAGGCGCAGATCCTGAAGAAGCGCACGCGCCGCATCCGCGCCAAGATCCGCGAGCTGCTGTTGCACGCCGCGTTCCTCTACTTTTATACCGCGAGCATGCACTCCGAGTACAGCGGCGAGCGGCTCTTCCGCTTTGGGAACGTGCCAGTGGGTACGTGTGGGTGCTTTGTGTTTGCGGTCGAGATCTCTCTTTCGTGATGTTATGGTCAGAATGGGATATACGAAGGCTAACCAACTCTCGCGTACTTCTCCAGCTCAGTACCTGGCTGCCGAGTTCCCAGTGCCAACAACTTCAACTTCAACATCAGCATCCACAACGCAGGAGCTCAAGTCTTTTCATCGAATATCCAGCGCGCAGGAGCTCTTCGCGTGGCTCCAGGGACCATTCCTGACTCTGTCGTATCCGATTTCTTCTTCATCATCTTTACTATCGCAAGAGACGAGCGAGCTCGTGTTCCAGAGCAACCGCGTGGTCGGCGGCATCCGCATCGGCCAGCTGCGCGTCGCCAGGTCCAACTGCGCGTCCAGGATCACGACCTACTTCTCAACCGCTCTGCTCTCCACCGGTTCCCAGTCGAGTGCGATTACAAACTCGTCCATGTACTGCTATGGGAGCAAGAGCGGCGACTTCCAGAGCGAGGACGAGTCCACCGAGTCCTTCGGTGGTAGTGATAGCACCATTTTCCACTTTGCTGGTTACAACGATACCGACACTTTGACCGAGCGAGCCAAGAGGTTCTCGTCCATGGCGAGCATCACCGCCAGTGGCTCCGACTCCTTCCCGGCGCCAGCATTCTCCATCGTGCTCCCGCGTGCAAACTCCACCCAGGCGTCGCAGATCCTCCAGTGGCTCGAGAACGACAGCTACGTCGACGCCCACACTCGCGTGCTCATCCTCGACCTCAACCTATACAACGTCATGCTCCAGTATGTGCTCGTGCTCCGGTTCGTCTTTGAGTTCCCAGCGAGCGGTGGCGTCATCCCAACTCTACTTTCCACGAGTGCGCCGGTCACAAAGAGCTTTTTGTACAACGCTGACGAGCTCTGGGACTCGGTCTGCAACCTGGTCGTGCTCGCATTCTACGTGTACTTTCTCGCCTCAGAGCTCCTGGCGCATACGGGGCGTCGCCGCAAGGCCGCGGCGCTCAAGTGGTCCTCGCGCTTCGGCTCTGGCGCGCGCGTGCTCAGCCTCGTGTTCTACCTGCTCGTGTGGCTCGTGCGTCTGATGGCTCTCATCAGTTTCCCCAGTAAGTTCCCGCTCGAGTCCGACACTTTTGTGACGCTGCGGGCGTTCACTGAGGCGTTCTGCGTCGCGCAGCACCTGCTGGCGGTCAACACGTGCCTCTGCTGGCTCGTGCTCGTGCTGCTGCTCCGCGTGTCCAGGAACATCGACGTCTTCGTGCGCACGATGCTCATTGCCAAGACCAAACTGCTCTCGCTGCTCTTCTGCCTAGCGCTGGTGGTCTACGGCTACGCGAGCGCGTTTGTCGTCGCTCTCGGCGCTCAGGTCCAGGGCTTTGAGAGCGTCTCGGTGGCAGTGACGACACTCATAGGGCTCGCGTTTGGTGTCGGCGGCGCCGACATTGCCGCCTCCAGGAATGGCTCTGATACTCGGTATCAGCACCAAGACGCACCGATTGCCATGGTGCTCTTCGTGGGTTTCCTGCTGCTCAATGGGGTTGTAATAGCGAATCTGTTCCTCGTGATGATCTACGAGTCGTACCGGAAGGCCGTCGAGGAGCTCGAGTTCCAGTAGCAACGATCGTCGCACAAGCGCGTGCACCTGGTTCTCGAGATCGTGAAACACGCCAAGGCGCTCTACGAGCAGCTCCGCGATGGTTTAAAGAGCGCGTATGGAGCGCTGCATTGCGCGCACAAAGCCAAGAAGAAGCTCGCGACACGCACGTCGCGCATGCCGGTCGTGCGCGCGATTTCGTCCTCTAAGGTGATGCAGAAGAGTGCCAAGCTCATCTCGAGCCACGTCGGCGCTTTGAGCAACTTTGGTGGGAAACTGATGCACAATGTCGTGAAATCTGAGCGAGACATGGACGACGAGGATGAAGAGATTGACGCTCGCGACAACAACCACCTGCGTGGGGATATGCGGATGGCGTCAAACGGACGAGGCCTACCGCTGGGATCAGGTGGCGGGGTTGGTGGCATTGGTGGTATTGGCGCTGGGGTTGGAGGACGACGAACAGCAGTGCAAGGTGGTGGCGGTAGTGGGGGGGCATGCGACAGGAGGCGACAGCGCGAATACCAAGCTGCTGCATGGCATGATCCTCCAACTGGCGCTGTAGAACGAGAACCTGATCCGCTCGATCGAGGAGATCCGCAGCGACGTCAAGAATCTCGCGGTCGTGAGCTCCATGGATGACGCCAGCAGACGACGACTCCTGTCTCCCAGTCCACTTGGCAGTGGTGCCAACAGATCGCACTCGCGCAGGCAGTCGATGGCTGCGCAGCAACAACATCAACAGCACTCGCATCGTCACCAGGTGCTGGTGGAAGACCGCGTGGAGCTGCTGGACCACGCTTCCTAATACCGTAGATCTGGTGGAGAGCGAGGAACCATCAATTTCTTATTCAACGCAGTAGAAAACCAATTTTGAAGACAGGATTCAGGCTAAAAGGCAATAGAATTTTAAAGAATCGCTCTTGCTTAAAGCATTTGAAATCTGTCGAGAGTAAGTCATGTGAGAGAGATCGAGTGTGCTGTGTGAGTGTGCGCTGAGTCCTATCTACTTCATTTTCCTCCTAAATGGTCGCTGGTGGCTGCGGCGGTGGGGGAGGCGGAGGTGGCGACGGCTGGTCGTCTTTCTTGGCGTTCTGGAACGACGTGAACGTGATGGACCGCCGCTTGGCCACTTTCTCGCGCGGATTCGCCTGGCGCGTGGCGGCAGGCATCCCCACCTCAATGTCGTCCACGCTTCGCCGCTGCGGTCTCACGGAACCTCCGTCACTGATGTTGAAAATGGATCAAGACAGCCATTAGTCGATATTCCATCAAGCCACCAACTCAGGCCAACAACAATGAAAACGTACCCTGTTATTCGGCTGGACGGACGCCGCGAGAAGATACCGCGCTGGCTCGCCGCGGTCTGGAAGCCGAGCCCACCCAGGATCTCGGCAAAGCCCATGGTCGCCGACATGTCGAGGTAGTTGTCGATCACATGGCGACTCACTTGATCGGACTCGCCGCCGGCGTTGCCGCTGCCGTCGTCCTCATCGGACTCCTCGCCTGTGCTCATCTCGCTCTCGTTCTCGTTGATCGTCGCCATGGAGCTGGCGCTCGCGGTCACTGCGGCCTCTTCGTCCTCGGCGGTGCCCTCGGCGATCGGCACTTCCGGCACAGTGGCCAAGTGGCCCTTGAGACTGTCAGACCTCCCGTCGGGGGTCGACGTGAAGCTGAAGCCCCGCTCAAGGATCTTGCGCTTCGAGTGCGACGGCGGGTGCGCCGGCTTGCGCTGCGAGAGTAGCACGACCCCGAAGATCGTCGTCATGATGCCGAGCACGAACATGCCGGCCTGCTGCACCGAGAACGTGCGGATCTCCTGGAAGTAGATCACGCCGCCCAGCACGCCCGTGATGATCCAGTACGCCTGGTAGATCGGCACGACCGAGAGCGCGTCGTAGTGTACGAGTCCGCAATTGAGGTAGTGAATCTGGCAGAGCAGGCAGCCGATGAGCGCCAGCGCGAGCAAGTACGTCTCCACGTGCTTCAGACAGCTGTCGCCATGGAACGCGGCCTTGAGCAGCTCGGCGCAGGACTTCGCAAATAGCACGGACTGGCCGCCCATAGTCCCAGACAAGCTACAAATGTGTGAGACACAAACACGGTTAGTTATGGGAAATGAATGGACAGGAAGCAACATTGACAACCAACAAAACGAAGAGCTACGAGCAAAACAAATACGCACCCAGAGTACGCCACGAGCCGCACGCGAGCCCAGAACGCGGGCTGTCCGATCTGAATCATCCGGTGGCGCTTGCTCGTCAGACTGAACTTCTCCACGAGCTGGATCAGCGAGTAGTGGAGCGCCACGCAGAGAAACACGACCACAAAGTACGCACCTGCTCGTTGCAGATACAGTAATACAGATCCACACTCAGTATCATGAATGCGACATAACAGCGCATCGACGTCACAAAACTTACACGTGAGCGGGTCCCGGTAGAGCTCCATGAGCATGCTCAGGTTATAGGACGGCGACGTGTGGGACGCGAATACGACTGCAATCGTCGCGCCGGCAAAGATGACGAGCGTCGCGGCGATGTCCTTTCGCCCCAGCTTCTCCTTGTTGAAGCATGGCGCGAGCATCTACAGACAAAGGAACGCACACAAGGTCACAGAACAAGTTCAGTACATATACTCAGGCTGGTAGACTGAGACAAGTGAAACGTCGCTTACCATGTTCCACACCAGCGTCAGCGCAGCGAGTGGCGCGAGCAGACTCTGCGGCGCGAGTCCGAAAGCGACAAAGTCGAGCACCGAGCCCGCGAGGATCAGGAAGAACCCAAGGCACCAGAGCGGCAGTCGGTACACAGGCGTCGGCTCGGCGCTCTGCTCCTGCGCCGTCAGCTCGTTCTGCTTGAGCGCTTTCTTCTGCAGGTTGATCCCCACGCTCGCGAAGAACGAGAAGACGACCGCGATCACGAAGCCCACGATCCACGCCGTGTGCTTTGGCCCCACGTAGTCTACTTCAAAGCACTTGCCGCCGTCCGCTATGCCCACCAGCGGCGACTTGGCCTTCTCGTCGCCGCAGAAATTGGTTTTCGCGGCACTCAGCGAGTCTGCGGGCAGTAGCGAAGTGCAGTTCGTGGCGATCGTCGCCATGCAGCTGTCGAGACAGAAGTTCTGCGGCGCGCCGAGCTCGCACACGTTGAAGATCTTGGCGCACTCGACGTGCTTGAGCGCGGTGAGGCACGAGTCGTCACTCGACACGGAGCTCACATTGGACGCTGTCAGTAGCTTGAAGAACTCTTCCTCTGCAGCAGCGTCCTGTAGAAACAAAGAGATTGAGAGATTACTACAGGGCTTACTTATAAAGCGTAGGATGGCACGCATGAAGAGCCTACCATTTGACCCCATGACGACTTGGTGCGACACGACGAGTATCTGACGTACTCGGCGCAGAACGGGATGTGGCTCTCCGTGGGTACGTCACAGGAAGAGCACTCCTGCAAGCTGATGAGCTCCAACGAAGACGATGCAGTGACACCAAGCGGCACGTGAGCGGTCGCGACCAGACCCACGAGAGCAACCAGCAGCAGCGACGGCGCGATCTTGTCTCGCTTCATCACACGACTGCTGCTGCTATTGTTGCGTGCACGTGATGATGACTTCTGCTGCGTCTTCAGTGCGTCTTCGCTGCTACGAACACCGCTGTCATCTCTGACAGTACTGCTGCTCCTTCTCGACGAGAGATCCAGGTATCGACGGAACGCCGTCTCTCTCGATGCGGCACAGGACAGCGGCAGGTTCATGGCTCGCACTCTCCTGTCGCGCCTGCGGACGGGTGCTGCTGGTGTACGTATGTTGCTGCTGTCACAACGCTGCCTGCCCTCTGGTCGCCTGCTGCTGGTGCTGCTGCAGACGCGTCTGTTGATTGGAGCTGCTCAGGATGGATGATCGATCGATCGATCGCTCGCATGTGAAACCAATTTCTGGTTCTGCTGGGGGTACAAAGGTGGTTACCCTGTGTGGTGGGTGCACTTGCGCACTTTTTGTTTGTTTGAGCTACCTTCGCGTCACATTCGTTAGTCGAAGCTGTTTTCTGTTTGAGACACGTCCAAAGTTCTGATTTGTATACATTCGCGCAACCGTGATGACGATTCACATTCGTGTCACATCGAGTCATTTTAAAGGGAAAATGTCAGTATGTGTGATATTTTTGATATCAATGACAGGAAGTGTGTTTTTTCGCCAAAATGTGTAACAATCACCTATATTTGTGCCAGTATGTGTATGTGAAATGTAATGCCAAGAAGTGTATATTTATGACA